>JASANR010001409.1:0-35387 GCA_030849635.1 Wallacemonas sp. MBr04 | reverse complement strand
GCTGATGATGATGTGCCTGGTGATTCAACGCGCACGAGTGATGGCGCGACGGAGGCGGTTGTCGTCAGGGATGATTCCAAGAACCCGGTTTGATTAGTGAGTGATGGTGGCACCCCGTTGTTGCCGTTGGTGTTGTTGTTTCCCTCTCAGAACCGAACGTACCCCAATACCAAGCCAGTGGCAGATCACACACACACACACTCTCCACCGCAGCTGAGTTTCTATAAATCTTTCTCGTCATATGCTCGTTTGTTTGTTTTTCGCCTTTTTCTTCCTTCACCTTTTTTTTTGCTTATTCCACTCTCAGACATGCTGTACGATGGATCTATTCAGAGAGATGAATGAATTTCCAATACAGCCATGTTTCCCTCAACAACCTTTCCTCCTTGCTTCCGCTTTCTTTTTTTATCCTCACGTCAGTTAAAGGTGTAGTGAAACAGGGGTGTGCTCGTCTCAAAAAGAAACAATTCGCAGCATTGAGACGGCCCCCTGACACCCTGTGAGAGACAACAATTTTTTTCTGTTTTGTATTACATAGTTATATATTTCTGTTCTGGATATACACAGGCCAATTTTTTCCCTCCCTGCCACCCGCCTCTCCGTCGAGAGGCTTCCCTTCGTGAAAGGCTCGGAAGGCATTCATTCCCCTAGTCGTTATTACCCACCATCGAAGTATATCAAAATCTATTTTCTCACTGGTCAAAGTGTTCGTGTTCATATTGCTGCTTGTCTATGTTTTGGCATCCGCATGTTCGTCCATGCGACCACGCGACGTGAAGAAGCCTCTCCCCGAACAGCATCACCATCACCATCATCGTCATCTCACTTTCACTCTCTGTCTCTCTTTCTCACTTCTCTCCTCTCTTCTGCGACCCGTCGGTTCACAACAACACATTTTGTAAAACGAACTGACCCCAACGTTCAAGGCTTCTTAACAAACGAAAAAGCAAGCAACAAAGACACAAATCGACAGGTTTATACTCTCTCTCACTGTATCTCAGCTCCCAGATACTGCCATCAGTCCGCCACTCAGTTCATAGCCTGTGCTCCCTCTTGAACACACAGTGGTGTATCACGACACACCAAAAGGAAAAGGACAAACAGAAGATGAGCTCCTTCAGCAGCACCTTCGATGATACGATGAAGTCTGGGAAGATCGCTGGCATCGTCATGGGGTGTGTGATCGGCTGCGTAGTCCTTACCGTGATTGTGGTGATGATCGTGTGCTGCTGCAGGGGTGCGCGTCGTCAGAACACCGTCAATGTCGCCACCACCACCCTCGTCAATCCCAACAATAACAGTAACAACAACAACATTGACTACACGCCACAATCAGGCCAGGGCAACTACTACAACTACGGCGGGCCCGGCAACAACATGAGCAACAGCACCGGCATGGCGGGTGGCCAGCTGAGCTACCAGCCCATGCAGGAGAACACGGCGCTCCCGCCGCCTGCCAATCCCCTCTACTACGGTGCGCTCCCTCTGCCCGGCGGCTCTCAGCAGCCTTACGGCACGGATCCGTACGTGGCCTCCGCACCGGTGCAGAGCTATGCGTACGGTGCGCCACCACCCACCGTTTCAACCGGCGCGTGGGGCGTGACGCCGCTCATGACCGCACCACCAACGTCGGGGCAGCTCGCGCCGGAACCTCTCGGGGAGCACTACTACCGCAGCCGCGGTGTGCGTGGCGCGGGCAACGCCGCTGATGATGATGTGCGTAGTGATTCGACGCGCACGAGTGATGGCGCGACGGAGGCGGTCGTCATCAAGGATGTTTCGAAGAGCCCGTTTTGAGTCAAAGGCCGGTGACACACCGTTGTTATTGCAGTTGTGTTTTGCACGCTTTTGCTTTTTTCACTCTCAGAACCGAATGTACCCCAACATCAAGCCAGTGGCTGATCACACACACACACACACACTCTAGCACAGCTGAGTTTCTATACACCTTTCTCGTGATCCACTCGTTTGTTTGCTTTTCTCCTTTTTTTTCTTTTCTGATGCCACTGTTTTGCTCTGTTTTCACTCCCTCTCCCCTTTCTCTTCCCCCGTTTTACCAACCACTTCTCCATTAACAACGATGTTCTCTAACTCCACCACCAATTTGGGCGACTTTCACCGTTTCTTCCGTGGCGGCTTGCAAGAAGAACGGAGAGCGACGCCTCATCAAACCAAATAGCTTTCCCTATACACAACACACCATTGGCGCGCCTGCGCTGCCCGTACCTGCTTTACTTTCTGGCATCACTTCTCGTTTTTCTGTTCTTGGCCGCGTCACCTTATACCCAACTCCCTTTACCCGTTTTTTCTTCTTGCTCCACCACGACGTTGGCCTGAATCATTACGTTTCTTTTTTTTTCCGCACTGTCGCGCCTCTGCATGAGCAAGTATTCTTCCCTTTTGTTAAACTTCCCTCTGCCTCCCTCCACGCTTTTCCCGTGGTTACGCATGCGTGCGTCATGAAGCCTTAGACCCAGAAGAAGAAAGAAAGAAAGAAAATGAAAGAAAGAAAAACAGGCTGTGCAATCATGAGTGGAGATTTGGTGATCTCTCTCCATTCCGTCACGCTTTGACACTGCGGTGTGGCTTCTGTGCTGGGGTTGGCAACCATTCATGAGTGTGTGCGGTAGCTTTTGCCCTTTCGCCCGACCCTGGACTCTCATCCACATGCTTTCTTTTTTGGCACTGTCCCTCTTTTGACGGACTCGAACCCCTCTGTCCTTCCACTCTCCACTTCCCTCCTCATTCCCTTTCTGTGAACAGAAAAGAAAATACAACGAAAAAGAGAAAACAGAAGAGAACAGAAAAAGGAAGTCACCTTATTTTAGAATCAGCCAGTCATGTCTGCCGATGACCTGCGCACTCAATATGCGCAGTTGATGTTTTATGTGCGCGAGAAGTACTGGCATCACGCCGAGGAGCTGTGCACGACGGTGGCGACCGCGTCGGACAACTGGGTGTTTCGCATCTGGCGCGCACTCTGCCTCGATCAGCAAGGCCAGTCAAACGACGCTCTCCGTGAGTACAAGGCCGCCGAGGCGCGCCGCGACACGGCACTGCCCGCGCTGATGGGCCAGCTCATCATCTATCGCCGCAATCGCGATGAGACGGCACTCGCTACGGTCGAGGTCAAGCTTGGCGACAGCAAGTACGATGGTCAGATCGACGGCTGGGTGCAGGCCGCGGCCATGTGCTATGCGGTCGGGGACATCCACGGTGCGCGCGACTACTTGCTCAAGTTTCCCGAGAACAAGTTCGGCGAGCACCGCGACGAGTACACCAACTTTGGTACGATGCGCGGCTGGGTGGACCTCGCGACGGGCCGTGGCGCACTGCTGGAAAAGGCCGGCACTGCCTTTCAAAAGGTGATCGACCTCGAGTCGAACAACAACGGCGGGAAGCTCGACCTCAACGCGGCGATGGGGCGTGTGGCGTACCTGGAGCGCAAGTTTCAGTTCATCCCCGCGCAGGACATCCTGAACCGCCTGGTTGTCGCGTACCCAAACTTTTTGCCCGCGCTCGTGCTCAAGGCCCGATTGCTGATGCGCGCGGAGGACTGGGACCAAGCGCTCGAGACCACCCGCCGCCTGCTTGCGCGCGATCCGGCGAATGTGGAGGCCCTCACGCTAGAAGCGCTTCACGCGCTCGTGAAGGACAGCCGATTCGATGCGGCCACGACGTACCTCAACAAGCTCCTCAGTGCGATGCAGACGCGGGAGCCACACAACCCGGAGCTGTTCTACACCACCGCGAGGGCGTTTGCGCGCCTGAGCAGCAACCAGCTGCAGATTTTGAACATCACGATCCAGTTCGCCGAGCACGCCTGCCGGTTGGACGGCCGCAAGGGCGAGTACCTGTGCGAAGTGGGTTACGAGCAAGTCTACCGCGGTGATTACAAGACGGCGCTGCTGACCTTTGCGAAGGCGGCCCCACTCGCTGTCGATTCGCTCGCCCCGCTGATGGGGCCCGTCATCTGCCACCTGCGTCTCGGCAAGCTCGACGACGCGAGCAAGCAGCTGATGACGTGCAACGAGCTGCAGCCGGCGAATCAGCGCAACGCGGAGCTGAGCTGGCTGAATGGTCTGCTGCTGTGGCGTGTCAAGAAGGAGCAGGCCAAGGCCGTTGTCTGTCTCGATCAGGCGGCAGAGGCTGTGCGCCAGGACATCAACGCGCAGGGCGGCACCGGTGGTGCGCTCGAGCTCTACGTGACACTCAACCAGCCGCTGATGCTGTGGATCGGCGAGGCGTACATGCAGCACTGCCGTAGCGAGCCACCGGATCCCGCCTTTCGCCAGCCCGATGTGGTGGCTGAGAAGGCGCGCCGTCACCTGGAACTGCTCACCCGCTACGTGCCTGGCTGCATGGAGGCGCAGCTCATGCTCGCCAAGATCCAGTTCGTGTCCGGCGACTTGAGCAAGGCGCAGTCCATCATCAAGGGCTGCCTGCGCCATGAAAGCCCACCGGCCGTCGCCTACCTGCTGTCCGCACAGATCTGCCAGTACATGGGCAACATCAAGCTCGCGAGTCAGTCTCTCGAGCAGGCACTGACACTCGACTTTGAAATCAAGGATCAGCCGCAGTACAACCTCCTCTTTGGTATTGTGCAGGGCATGCTCAACAAGGCACAGCCCGCCCTCGACGCGCTCCAGCTCGCTATGCAGGAAGTGAACAACCCCGAGCAGGTGACGGCGAAGGGGCGTCCCATCGAGCCCCTCAGTGTGCCCGATCACGTGACGCTCTACCTTCAGCTCGCGCAAGCCCATCTCCGTCTCCACGACGCCGACGAGGCGCGCAACGTGTTGACGGAGGCGCAGAACAAGTTCCGCAGCACAAATCAGGCCGGGCGCGTCTCCGTCGCGCAGGCAATGCTCATGGCGCGCACGGACGTTGACAAGGCGATCGCCACCCTTCGCGAAGTGCCGAACAAGAGTGACTTTTTCGTCCCGGCGCGGACGCAGATGGCCAAGCTGTACCTTGTCTACCGCCAGAACCCGATCAAGTACGCCGAGTGCTTCGAGGAGATGGTCGAGGAGGTGCCGTCGGCGCAGAGCTTCGTCGAGCTCGGCGAGGCCTACACAACCATCCAGGAGCCAGAGAGAGCCATCGCCGCGTACGAAAAGGCGCAGGCGCTGGCCCCGAACAACAGCGACTTGTCGATCCGAATCGGTCGCGCACTCGTCTCCACGCACGACTACGAGCGCGCGGTGCGGTACTACAACACGGCCATCGAGAACGACCCGAGTCTGTTCAGCGTGCGCGCTGATCTCGCGATGCTGCACTGGCATCTCGGCGACGCCGCCCGTGCCGTGCAGACGCTGAAGGACGCACCCATCTTCAAGCGCAGCGCGAGCGAAGAGAAGGATGAGGACACGCTCGAGTCGGTGGAGAGGGTGAACTGCGCGCTGCTGCTTCACCGCATCTACGACGGCGTCGGCAACGAGGTTGGTGCTGTCGAAGCGCTTCAGCAAGCCCGCGGCTTTCAGAAGGTCATTCTCGAATCGAAGCTGCGCAACGAGACGCGTGAGACGCTCCAGCAGCAAAAGTCGATCCTCGCCAACATCGACGTCGAGCTCGCCCGTGCGGCCTTTGCGAAGGACGAGATTGCCTTCAGTCGCGGCGTCACCGTCGAGAAGCGCACGAATCCTCACCTCGATGCCGCGAAAGAGTTCCTCGAAGAGGCCCTCAAATTTGACGAGGCGCACGAGGAGGCGGCGATCGAGCTGGCCCGCTGGCATCTGCGCACGGGCGACCTGGACGGCTGCGAGGCGGGCTGCAACGCGGTGCTCAAGATGAACCCCGGCTGCGAGGGCGCCGTGAAACTACTCGCTGAGGCGATGCTGCGCCACAACGACATCGACGACGCGAGCACGCACTTCCAGCAGCTCCTCGCGAAGAAACCCGACAACTACGAGGCGCTTGTGCAGTACGTGCAGCTGCTGTGTCGTGCTGGTCGGTTGCCCGAAGCCGAGGCGGTGATTGAGCGATCTGAGCACGCCAACACGTCCATGATCGCCGGCAGCAGCGGTGCCCGCCCTGCCGCGGGCTTGTGGTTCGCCAAGGGCATCGTGTGCCACCACCAGAGCGCCAACGCCGACGCGCTCAAGGCGTTCAACTCAGCGCGGCTGCCAACCGACAACCCGTGGGCGGTGCGTGCCCTCGCGCAGATGATCCGCATCTACCTCGTGCCCACGACGCAGGACCTGTGGGTGGACGACTGGGCCGTGGATGAGAAGACCGACAACGCCAAGAGTGCGGAGCAGCTCCTTCTGCTGCTCCCGATGGGAGAGACCCGGCAGCTGCTGCAGGCGTACTGCCTCGTCGCGACGAAGCAAAAGTCGAACCTGGAAAAGGCGATGCAGGAGTTTCTCGTCCTTATTGACCAGCACGCCACGGGTGGCCACACCACGCCGCAGCAGCCCGCGCTGAAGCCCTCCGCGGCAGAGCAAAAGGCCGAGGAGGACCGCCGTCGCAAAGAGGCCGATGAGGAGCGGCGGCGCCGGGCGGAGATGGACGAGGACGATCTGCTCCTTCTCGAGGCAGAACACGCCGCGAAGGGGGGTGCCAACACAGTGAGCAGCCCGGCCGCCCGTAAGCCACAAGCGACCCTGCAGGAGGCCCTGGAGTGCCAGACGGTGCACATTCCCTCCTTTCTCGGCCTCGCCATCACGCTGTATCTCTCGCACCACGAGACGGCCGCGCGCAACGTGCTGCAGCGCATCTTTCAGGATGCTCCCGTCCCGGTGGATTACGACACACTCGAAGAGCTGCAGCGTGCCCACCTGTTTCAAGCGCACATGGACACCAAGGCCAACAACATCCCCGAGGCCGAAAAGACCCTGCTGGCTGTGTTGGCCAAGGACAAGAGCTGCGGTGCCGGCTGGGATGCGCTGGGAATGATTTATGAGCGCCAGCTGAAGCACCAGAAGGCGTCCGCGTGCTACGAGAAGGCCTGGCAGCTCGTCAAGGAAAGTGACCCCGGCGTGGGCTTCAAGCTTGCGTACAACTACCTCAAGGGCGATCTGCCCGTCAAGGCTATTGACGTGAGCAAGAAGGTGCTGTCTGAGCACGCCATCTACCCGTGCATTGAGGAAGAGGTGATGGACGTCGCCTACACCATGCTTCGTCCTTAAAAATAGGCTCGTGCCGTTGTGAGTGTTTTTTCTGGTTTTTTTTTGTGTGCGGCTCAATCGTGGTATGTGTATATAGATCTGTGTGTGTCTGTGTTTGAATGCCTGTTCGTGAATGTGAAACGGGAATGGTGGCAGGCTGTTTTTTCTGCGCTTGCTTAGACTGTTTTCTTTTGTTTTCATCTGTGGATGATGTAACATATCTCGTTGTGCGAGGGAATCCTCTCAAATACAAGAAACAGAAGAATCAAGTAGCACGATCATCTCAGATCAGTGCATGCGGATGAGTGTGCTCACGCCTTCTCTGCTCCAGTGGCTGTACACGCACACACATAGGTCCTTACGGCTGCCTGAGCAAACCGTCTCTCATGGACTGTTTCTCAGTGCCTTTGGATGATGTTATGTTGTGTTTTTGTTTTGCTGCTCTTGGGTTTCGAACTCAGCTGGAGAGAAGGCGAGACGATGTCTGACAGAACCTCTGCATGCATCTGTTTCTCCCGTTCTCTTCTTTACCCGTTCACTCACCATCACGCCTCTTGTTTTCTCTGCTCTTCTCTTCTCCTTGTTGTGTGCTTTTCACTGTCTTTGGTGTACCGCACCTGTACTACGCGAAAACAAAGGATTCTGAGAGATAGGTATCTTATTTCAACGTCAACCTTTCTTTTGCTGAATCTCGTCAGTGTTATTTCTGCGTGCGTGAGGTGCACACACACACACACACATTGCGAAGGCATCGTCAAAAAGCGACTGCGCCTCTTTACTTATCCTCCTCCCCTTTTCGATCAAACAGAAAAAGAAAGCTTTCTCTTTGCTTCACGCACAGGGATAGACACCCCAGTGTCTCCTCCCTCGTCGAATACTTTGGTGTTTTTTTTTCGTGGCGATTTTCACGTCGTATTCATTTCATTCCTCTCCAACTTTGGCTTGTTTGTGTTGTGTTGTTGTTTGTTGAAAAAAGTGGTTACTTCTCAACTTGCTTTTTTTTTACTGTAGTCCTCTTCTTTTTTTTTTAATAACGATGCCTGCGATTACACAGCCATCATCAGCGCGGGTGCCCGCCACTTCGCCGCCTCCTCCGTCTGGTAGCGCCTCCTATCGGCTGTCACTACACCCCTTTCACAAGTGCCAGGATGAAGATGTTGAGCCGGAACTGACCTGCCCCATTTGCGGTGACGCGCTCGACCACGCGATTGAGCTCGTGCCGTGCGGCGATATGTTCTGTCTCGCGTGCCTGGAGTCACAGACACAGGCGCTGACCACGCGTCTCTCTTCGACGCTCGAGCCGCAGTCGTCCCTTTCACCAGTCCCGACGAGCTCCTATCTGGCGAGTACGTGTGTAGCCACGTGCCCCAAGTGTAATCAAGCTGTTCAAGAAGAACACATTCCTACGCGTGTGTTGGTGAACATGCTTTCGAGTATTCGCGTGACCTGCTCCGAGTGCGGCTGGGAGGGCACGCGAGAGGCCTCGGCACAGCACGGCTGTTGTGACGCGGTGCGTGAAGCGAACGCGGCGCTCAAGGCGGCGTTTGAGCTCAAGAAGCTGGACATCGCCGAGCAGCAAAAACGAAATTCCGCCATGGCCAAGGCGACCACGTCGGCAACGACGGCGAGTGGTGCAACGAGTGGCAGTTTTAATAGCAGTCCTGCTGGGTCAGCGCAGCCTCCGACGATGCCGGCGAGCGCGAACGCCACCGCGGCGCCTGTGCATGCCTTACCCCTCCCCAGCCCGAACCCGGCCGCTCAACGTCCAGTTCACACCACCGTCGTCCCATCAGCCGGAGGCCTGAGCAACGGGTCATCCGCGAGTTCATCGCAGCCGCACGGCCGCACCCCACCACGCCCGAGCGCACCGCTGGCCGGCGTGGCTCGACGTGCGGACGACGATAGCGACAGCGCATTGCTCCGCAACTTCACGCGCATTGAAGACGACCCGAACTTCTCGACCGTTCGGCGACAGCGCACTGGCACGGCGAGCCTCACCTCACCACCCGATGGGGTGCTCGTCCAGTCGGCACGCACCGCATCCGGCAGCTCCGTGCCCGGCTCGCCCAGTGACGGCGGATACTTTGGTCTGGGCTACGCGGGTGGCACGAGCAACCTTTCAACGCCGTCGCCGGCGGCCGCCATGCCCGACGTGTTCCTCTCACGGCAAGTATCGTCGGGGACCGGCGCAGTGGACAGCCGCACCCAGAGAGAGAGTGGCCGCACACCGTCACCCTACACACCTGCTGCTGCTTCAGGTTCCGGTACAGCGTCGAACAGCGGCACGTTGACCGCCGCCGCCGCCGCGAGGGACGCGTTTCTACGCCCCCCTGCGGAGGGCTGCTGGCAGCGTTACGGCATGACGCAAGCCGAGTACGACCAGATCATGGGCATCTTCTTGTCCTTCGACGCCGATGGCGTGGGGCGACTCAACCGGCGCCAGTTCTTTCAGCTCTGTGTGTGTCTCAACTACGTCAGCACACGCGAAGACTCCGATGCCGTCTTTGAGGAGGTCGACACTCAAGCAACCGGCTTCATCACGCTCGACCAGTTCTGCCTGTGGCTGCGGGAGAACCGCCCGGACCCGGACGCGCTCTACGGCCTGACCCCCTTCGAGTACAACGACTCCATGATCCAGTTCCGCGTCGCGGACCCGAATTACCGTGGTTACACGGACTGGAACGGCTTCTGTCGTCTCTGCCTAACCAATCGGTACGCGACCACGACGCAAGATGCGCAGGAGCTGTTTCAGCGCTGCGCCGATCCCGCCTCCAAGTCCGTCAGCCTCCATCGCTACTTTAAGCTTCTACAGGGCCTCAAGCAGCAGGGCTATGCCATTGGTGGTCGTGCCGCATCAGGCTCCTCCTCCGGCAGCACTCTTTTGCCGAGACAAGGTAGCGTGTCCTGTGGTGGTGGTGGTGTTGGTGGTGCAGGGCCACGGCACAGCGGCAGCAACCTCACAACCCCGCCCATCCCACCCGATTCCCACGATCGCCGCACCAGCTTGGACAGCTCAGGCGGTCCTGTGCGCGGCTCCGTACAGGGCAGCGCGATCTCCGGTGTCGGCGGCGCCAGCATCCCGCGCCCGCCACCGCGGTCGAACCCGGTGACGGGTCAGGTCATCACCGGCGGGCGCAGCTCACAACCGCCGCTCCGCGGCTCTGTCGATGGCCTGCATCTCGTGAGCGACAACACCTCACTGGATCGCCAGGGCAGTACGCTCACCGGCATGAGTATGTCAGCGTCGTCCCTGGACGGGCAAAACCTGGTCGCGAGTGGTGGAAGAGCGACCAACGCGAGTACAACGCCGGGTGGGCGCAGGAGGCAAGAGACCTTTACGCGTGGAGGACGAAAGAAGAACGACTGTGTGGTGATGTAAGAAAAAGGTGATACGCGTGTATGCATATCTATACTCGTGACAGGTAGGGTGAGGTGGGAACTGTGCTAAGCTGACAGACACTTGTGCAGCTTCCCTCAGCTCCGTCTGTTCGCTTGTCTCGATTCACTATTCACCCAATGTTACTCGCACGCCCACTTCGTTGTTCACCCGTAGACTGTCACTCGTCACGCTTCGTGTCTTCCTCTGGGTGCTGTCCTACTTATCACTTGCTACTGTTCCACCGAGAGAGAAAAAATCGAATTCCCTCTTTCTTTGTTTTTTTTCTTCTTTTCGCGTTATCTTTTTTCATTCGCATCTATGCATTCCTGTGTGTCTACCTTGCTTGCTGTGATTGTAATTGTGTGTTTGTGTTGATGCGTGGTGCATTTTTCTTTCTTTCTTTTCTTTTCTTTTCTTTGCGTTGCCTTGTGTGCATTGTATACATGTACAAATGGGAAGTGACTGTTCGCACGCTACGTGGACGAGTCAGATCTGCCAGTTCGTCACAAGCTGGTCCCGTTGCGCATCTTCAGATCAAAAAAAAAGAAGGAAAAATGGGGTTGCAAGATAGAAGTGTTCGTCGAAGCGACCATCTCTTGTCATTGGCTCAATAGCCATATGGGTCTCTTGTGGTCACAGATTCGTCTGTCTGTGTCTTTGCTGGTACCGAGAGTGTGGTTCGCTCCGGTGCTTACCATGACGGTGCGCCACTTGCTTCTCTCTCTCTCTCGCTGGATAGACAGGCAATACCAAGACACTCCAACGAAGTTTCACGCAACACAGCAAAGCGAAAAATGTGCCGGTGTCGTTTTGACAGACAGTCAGCCATCATTATCCTCTCACTCACTCTCCTCTGTTTTCCCCTTTACTTCCTACGGTCAACATACACACACACACCTTTTTGTCAAGAGAAAGAGCGAAAAAAAAATAATAACGAACGTTTGCGGAGTGGCCAAAAAGACTGTGTTTCTTTCTTCTTTCTTTTTCGGTCACACCTTTATTGCTTGTATTCTTTCTTTCTTGTTTTTGTTTGTTTGTTATTTCCGTTGATTTCACTGTATACATACATACAGATTTGCAACTTAACGTCTCAGCCTAGACATGGGCCAGTGCATGAAGAAGGGCACTGCCGGTGTGGTGGCGCCGAAGGGCACGAACCTCCCTCCGATGCGTCCTGCCAGCGCAGAGAGTCAAGCGACCAGGTCCCCCTCCACGTCAGCCCCAGCCAGTCCTGGCCCCGGTCCTGCGGCTTCCACTGTGGCGGCGGCGGCCGTGATACAAGCCTCGACATCCGAAGCAGCGCCACAAACCCCAGCCGTTCCGCCTGATGCGATGACCGCGCCTGCCGCGCCACCAGACGCCGAGGCCGCACCGGTGATGCCGACTGTTGAAGTCGCCCGCTCCGTGCAGGATGGCGTGGTGCCGCTGCTGCAGAGCTCACCGGACCCGACCTCCTTGGCGAAAAGACTGGCGCAGGGCAGCCGTCACGTCTGGCTTCTCGCGTCGTGGAAGAACCCCCATCTTGTCGCGGCCCCGCTCCTCCCCCTGGACATTCCGCTCACGGCGAAGCTGGGGCCGTCAGCGACCGCTGCATCCGCTTCTGCGGCTCCCACGCGTTCGCCTTTGCTTGACAAGAAAAAGTCGCCATCGCCGCCCGCGGCTGGTGCGGCCGGGTCCGAGGCGGGCGGTGCAGACGCGCCACTCGTCTCGTTTGTGCACGCCGATGATGGCGGCGCCACCACATCTGCGCCGGCCTTCAGTGCGGGGCGGTTTGTGGGTGGGGTCGAGTGTGTGAGCGGTCTTGCGCGTGGCTACCTGTTTGTGCGACGCCCTGGTGACATCAACGGTGGCGAGGTGAAATTGTCTGCGTGCAACGGGGCGTCGATTGTTTTGATGACCCAGCTGAGCAAGCTTGTGGTGGAGGACTGTCATCGCTGCTTCTTGTTTATCGGGCCGACGTCGAACATTGTGACGCTGACTCGCTGCACGAACTGCGTTGTGGTCGTCCTCGCCAACCGCTTGGAGTTCAAGGACTGCCTTGGCATTCTCTGCTCCGCCCACACGATGGGGTTACCTGTGCTGACAAGCTCGCGAGAGATTTACATGGCCGCCTTCTCGGCGTGGTTCACGTACAACGAGCTCCCGCTGCACCTTCGCGCGGCGGGCCTGTCGCCGTTTGTCAACAACTACTCGACCGTGCTTGACCGCACGCCCACGATCGCTGCACCACAGACGCCGAAGGGGCCTTTGAATACGGGCACGTTGGGCTCCGCGGCCGCCCTCGCGGGCACCAATGGTAGCGGTGGTGGTGGTCAGCGCGCTGTGCCGTCGCACTCGCCGAACTACCACTGCATCTCGAGTTTTGTGATGGACCTGCTTCTTTGCGAGTGGTGGGTGCGTGTGGAGCGTGCCAAGAGCGAGCAGGCGGACGGGAACCCGCTGCCATCCTCTCCAATGGCGACCCCCACGCCGGAGTCGGCACCCAACAGTATCGGCGGCTCTGCACCGTTGTTTTCACAAGCAAGTCAGAAGTCCGTGTTGGACGTCTACGCCGCCGCGCGGGAGCAGTGGACGTCTGAGCTCGATGCGTTCCGGCCTCCGCACGCGTTGATGGAGCAGAGTGTGATGAAGGGATCGCGTGTGAGTCTTGTCGATCTCGCCGACGTCGACCTCGCGAACGCCACCGCCACACCACCCCCCGCTGAGGATGGTGGTGCGGAAGAGGCCAAGGCGAGCGGTGCCGACGCCGCCAAGGACAAGGAGGACAAGAGGAACGCGCTGGCACACCGCTATTCACGCGGTCCGCACCAGTCCATGCTCAAGGCGCTGGGACGCTTGTACGTGTCCCCGTACATGAACGGCGAGGAGCTAAAGCTGCGAGGTGTGTTTCTCACTGCCCCGGTTGTGTTCCTCTCCGCTGTGGTGGCTGGGTCACCGGAGGCCGGGCAGAACTGGACTGACCTCGACGCTGCCAAGGCAACCACAAGAGCGGACTCCGCATCTCCCTCCCCATCATCATCTCCAGAGAAAGGCAAGAAGCAGGCACCTGGGAGCGCCACACCCGGTGGTGGCGCAGTGACCACAGAGGACCTCTACTTCCGTCTTCGCACGCTGATGAGGCAGCGGGCCGTGTGTGTGGCCAGCGTGAAGCCCCCGTTTACGCCGCGCTCGCTGCCTGACGTGCGCCGGCTGTTTGAGTTCGCTGCCGTCGTGCCCGCCACCTTTGGCGTGCAGCACATCCCCGCCGCGTGCTTCCAGCAGCACTGGCGCCTCAAGCTGTTCGTCGCGACCGCGAAGGGCGGTGGCTGGGCGATCGCCAACCGTGTGCTCGGCGATGTCGAGCGCTATCGTCGCAAGGCTGTTCTCGACACGATCAAGATCGTTGGCGACGCGCAGGGCGTGGCGGAGGCGAAGAAGAACGGTGAGTCCGTCGCCGAGGCGGAGCAGAACGTGCAGAGTGTCATTGCGCGCACCTTGAACGATGTGCAGAGTCGCTACGGCCCGGTCCTGCTACTCAACACGGCCGAGCTGCGATGCTCAGACATCATCATGCGCGAGTTCGTGGCTCCGACGTTTTACCGCTTAACGGAGCCGGTGGAGGTCCGGCGCGCACGCCACGCACGTGAGGACGGCACAGCAACAACAACAACAACAGCCGGGGACGCCACGACCCACAAGCACCACCTTCATCTTCGTGTCCTGTCGACAGAGAAGTTGAAGCACGTAAAGCACAACCGCAACAACAGTAGCAGTGGTAGTGGTGGTGGTCCTGCCACGACTGGAGCCGAACAACAGAACGCGGCGCAGCAGCCCGAAAACGGGGGTATCTTTGGGCGTGCCAAGCGGCTTCTCAAGACGCACGTCCTGGGGTTCGGCAGCGAGTCAGGCAGCAACAGTGATGACGACGACGACGATGTCGCGAGCCTGCGTGACGATCAGATGCCCTCGGCGATACGCGAGGACGCGACGACCAGGCCTGCCTCGCGTGTGGACGACCACGACCACGACCACAACCATGGTGCGCCGGCCCCGCTCCCCTCCGGTCCACCGACGACAGCGGCGGAGGCGGCGTCCGTGTCACGCCACTTGGTGGCCATGCGGCGCCTCTTTGGCGATGCGATTCAGCGCATGTCGGGCCAGACGTGTGTGTTGATGCTCGCTCTGGTCGCTCCCACGCCACTCAGCGCGACGCGAGACATCCCGCCCAGCCCGGCGCTCGCCCAGCAGACAAGCGCCTCGCCGCCACCACCACCACCACATCTCCACCGTGGCCTTCACCCGCGTTCGTCTTCGCCGTCGCACGCGCAGCAGATCCCCAGTCCGACCTCCACGGCGGTGGCTGGTCATGGCGTGCCAGTGGCGTTGCAGCATGGGCTGCCTGCCGATCCCATGGATGTCTTCCAGCCGCTCACCACGGCACGCGCGCAGGTGCTGCAGCTGGCGAACAGCCGCTTTGAGCGTCAGCAAAGCATCGTACAGCCCCTCCTGTCGCCGTCGCGTGCGGCCTCGCAGCGAGCGGACTGTGAGGCGGGTGTGGACGCTGCCGGTGCGGGGGACGTGGAAAAGGATGGTGCCGGTTCGGACGGCGCGGCGTACGAGGACGATGACTCGCTCTCGGGCAGCACGAATCCGGATTTCCTGTCGTGTATCGAAGGCGGCGCGTCCACGATGATGACGACGACGACGCGGTCGCGCCGACGCACACACCTTCGTGATGCCATGCCATTGCCAACGTCACCCGTTGGGGACTCGGTTGAGTTGCCACCGCCACAGGTCCCAGAGGCGCGTGTGCAGCTGTCGCGTCTGAAGAGCGACTCCATGCGAACGGAACCGCAACCACAGAAGCCGCAGCACTCACACCCACCCCAAGCCGTGTCAGTCCCTGTGGCATCGGGGCCCTCCGCGGAGGAGCAGGTGTGGCCGAGCTGCGTGGTGCTCAACGTGTCGTTGCCGCTTCGCTTTGTGAATGTGTTGCAGGGCAATGTCTTCTTCAAGGGCTGCGTGAGTAGCCACCAAATTGCATCTGCGAAGCCAACCGCTGCACCGAAGGCGTAACTATCCTCCCTACCTCTCCTCCTTCGTGTCTTTGTTGCTTTCTTTTGCTTGTTTCGACACGGAAGGGAGTTCTGTTGCTTATCGCATACTGACATGAATCACGTAGAGTACGTGTAAGAAGACGGAGGAGAGGTTCTTTACCTCCTTCGCCGTCTCCGTCTGCTTTCCTCCCCAAATTCCTTCTAAGCTTTCACTTTTTTTTCTTTATGCTCCGTCTTATTTTTGCAACGTATCGCATCTCCGAAATAATAAAATACCCAGAGCGTAATGCGTGAACAGTGTTGTGGACAAAATGAACCGCTGTGAGAGAAGTGTGTTGCCTTGCATGTGTATTTGTCTGTGCGTTGCTTGTTGTCGCAGCACGTGCAATGACCTTTCATTCGTGTTGCTCAGGGAAGGGGAGGGAGTTCTTTCGTTCGCCTCCTCCTCCTGCTCACGTTTTTTTTTTCAACCCCACCATTCACTCATCCTCACTCTCTCACTCCTCACTCCGCACCCCCCACTCTCACGTTGACGCAAGTCGCCTTCTTGGTCTTCTGTAGTTTGTTGTTGATTGCTGTGGTCGCCGTGCTTTTTTCTCTTTCTTTAATGGAAGCGTCACTGGCCGCGACAGCAGACGCCTTTAGCGAGTACGTGGTCGCGCGCATCGGGCGTGACCCGTCGCTGGTGGGCGAATCCCCCCAGTCCATTCTTCCCGGCGCCGCCTCACCAACGACGAGCGAGTTGCAGCGTGGACTTGTGCATCGCGCCAAAACGGACGGTACGTTTGCGGCGCCCACGCTCGCGAGTGTGCCCTCCGCCAAGCCGAGCACGGGCATCCTGAAGGCCCCGGAGTCCGCGGAGGAGAAGGCTGCCAAGGCGACCCTGGTTCAGCGGGCTGTAGTGGATCGCCCGCTGCTGCCCCTTGGTGCAGATCACCTCATCCACGACGTGCTCTGGCCGGTGGTCGAGAAAGCCACGCACGCCGCCAAGAACGTCTTCACCGCCCGGGTGGCGTTGGACGCCTGGCGAGACGCCAAGACAGAAACGCCGGCGGTTGAGTCACCCGCTCCGGTACTGCCGAGCGCCACCGCCTCATCGTCATCTCCCGTGTTGGTACGGCGGAGTGAAGAGGAGGCGGCCAGTCTCACCGCAGCCGTGGCAGCGAGTGAGGCGGCACTGCGTGCGGCGCGTGAGGAGCTCGCGGCGGCCTTCGCGAAACTGCGCGCCCGTGTTGCGGCGATGGAGAACTACTTGAACACGCCGAGTGGTGGTGGTGGTGGTCCAGGTGTGGAGCCGCCTGCATCACGCAAGCGGCCGCGTGATGCAGGGGATGACGATGGGTGATGATGCCTGAAAGGAAAAGTCGAGGTGAGTCGTGCCGACTCCCCATTTGCGTATAGTTATGTGCACTTCTGAATGCACGTACACACACACTCAAAAGAAAAAAGACGTTTTTCATACTCGACATTCTTGCGAGTGGAACGTCGGGAGGTTGCTCTCACAAGTCCTGGCCGCCATCGTATTTGTTCGGGATCAACGACCCGACGACTGACGTGAGCAGAAAAGTCTGTGCGCTCCTTCTTTCACTCCTGCTTTGCGCGACTAGTCACGCGCATGTTGGATGCTCTGCCCCCCCCCCCGCTCCAACACGCACCACCAAAATGCTTTCCTCCTCTTTCCCCTCCTCTCCCTCTCTGGTGTCTTGGCTTCAAGCAAATCAAACACCAAGCGTGTCTGCGAGGTCCACACCTAAAACTTTCCTCAATAGAGAGTGTCGTCCGGGGCTAAGTCTTTACATTGTGAGTAGACATCTCCCTGCCGCATCTTTCTTCCTCACTTTTTTTTTTGCTGCTTCTATTGCTTCTCCCCCTTTTTCCTCTCGAACCCCTACCACATCGTCTTCCACGTTTTTTGTCTTGTGGTGAGTCGCTAGATTATTGTGTAGTTCAGTCTCCTGTTATTGGTGTTGTTGTTGTTGTTGTTGTTTTCAGCTAACACGAACCAATGCAAGTGTTTAAGCGTGCCATTGACAAGAACGGTGGAAAGCCGTTGCCACTCAATGTCTACCTTCAGCCGACTGTGGAGAGTTGCGCCAACGTCGATCCCGCCTCCATTCCCCCGCTCACGCCCGACCAGACGTTCATCAACCGCACGTCCTTCTTCGATGCGCTCCTCAATGACCGCTACTTCCCAATCGTCTCGGCGTTTTTGCTCGGTGGGATGCCACCGACGGTGAAGCGCAGCGAGGATGGGGCAACGCCTTTGCACGTGGCCGTAAGCGGCACCACGAAGGTCACGCTGTCATCGCCTCTCGAGGAGTCGGGTCCTGTTCGCAACATCTTCGATCCGCCGTGTCCCAACCAACTCATCATTTCGTTTCTGATCGACAACGGCGCGGACGTGGACGCGGAGAACCACCGCGGTGAGACCGCGCTCATGACCGCCGTCGCGGCTCAAAACATGCGTGCCGTGCGGCTTCTGCTTGCCAAGGGCGCCGATCTCCAGCACCGTGACACGAGCGGCCGCTCTGTTCTCCACTACGCCGCCCCCCACCCGCACATGATTCAGTCGCTGCAGGTTTGGATCGGCGCGGAGGAGCTGCCGCGACTCGCCCAGCAGGAGCAGCTGTTGCACACGGTGTGTCGCCGCACCGGCACCGCGCTCTCCGCGCTCTTCTTGATCGAGCAGCTCGAGCTGGACGTGAACAGCGTGCAGACGATGCGAGGTGGAAGCAACGGGTCGAACAAGGGCACCGCGAGCGTGGCTGTCGGTAGCGGCAGCGGGAGTGGGGACAGCGCATCGGGTGTGACGCCGCTGCACTGCGCCGTTCTCACCGGTGACGTCGAGCTGGTCAAGGCGCTGCTCTCCAAAGGCGCCGACCCACGCAAAGCAGACGGCGTGGAAGGCGGTGAAACGCCGCTCATGTTAGCCGCTCAGCTCGCGCAGCGTCACGCGGCGAGCAAGAAAAGCGCCGGTCAGACCGGACTGGTCAACCACGTCGGCGTCAACAAGCTGCTTCGCCGTTACACCAACACGGCCCCGAACACGCGCCAGCAGGAAAAGGTGCTTGAGGATGCCAGCACGCAACTGTGGGAGGTGAACGGGGCCTCGCAGTGGTTGCAGGGTCTCGCCGTCGCGGTCGCCCCGCACGTCGCGCTCCTCGTCGCGTGCACGATCCTGGACAGCTTCTCTCTCTTGCTCGGCGTCGTGGTCGTGCTCTTGTTCGTCATGTTCCGCGTTCGCATCACGGACGAAAACCTGGCATCGGTGCCGCTCGTCCCGAGTGAGTCGGACCAGTGGAAACCGCAGCTCATCACCATGAGCGGCCTGCCGCGCCGCCCTCTCCGCACCTTCGGCCTTTTTGTCGGCTTTCTTGTCGCCTTCTTCTGGAGCGTGCACCTCGAGTGGACCGAGTACCTGCGACCACGCGACATTCCCGTTGATCTGAGTCGCCGTGTCCTCCTCGTCGACGACGCCGCGCGGGCCGCGCATGATCTCGCCATCGCGAGCACCACGACGCGGGTCTCACGCCTGCACGTGTGGGGGCTGCTCCCAGTCGCTGTGGTGACCTTGCTGTGTGGCCTCGTTGTCCTCTTGAAGAACCCTGGCACGGTCGCCTCCACGCCCGGGCAGCGGAAGGGTATCTACGCCAATATTTTGCGCGCCAAGGGCGTCCCCTCGAAGGAGCTGCGCTACTCGACGGACCTGGTCACGATGGTGAAGAAGCCTCTCCGGGCTCAGCACTGCCCCTTCACGGAGCGCACCGTCCTCCGCTACGACCACTTCTCGCTGCATCTGGCATCGCCGATCGGGGCCCGCAACATCCGCGCGTACGTGTACGGCCACCTCGCGCTGTGCATCATGTTCGTGCTCATGGCAGTGGTGTCAGCCGGTCTCACGAGCGTGCTGTCGCTCCAGTGGACGATGACGGCGACAGTCATCTTCAGCAGCCCGGCGCTGCGTCTGGCGTACATGTACACGCGCGTGCTGCTGCCCACGTTCATCTTCATGTCTGGCTTCATTGTGTTTGAGCAGGTGCTGGCCATTCGCCGCAACGTGACCTCGTTCGACATCTCCCACGCGACCGACGAGAGCAGCCTCTACTGCTTCGAGCTGGGCCAGAACGTGTACAGCCTTTTCGATCGCGGTCCGAACGAAAACATGAAGCGCTTTTTCCTTGGCGTAGACAAGCTCGATGAAGTCTCGTACCGCGTTCCGCAGCTCAGCCCCCACCTCGCCGCGCTTGTGCGCGAGCACGAACGGTGGCAGCTCAATCCTGAAAACCAGGCGTGCTGCGGTGAAGAAGGCGGCGCCACGGCGGTGGTCATGTCTGAAGAGGCACGCGCACAGGGCCAGCTTGATTTCCTGACCGGCGCGACCGAGGCTGTGGCGGCGGCCAACGCAGCGAGCAGGGAAGACACGAGCAAGAACAAGGAAGCCGCAGGCAGCGAGGCACCGTGGTCCGTGCCCGTCTCGTCGAAGAAGCAGATCGAGGCGGGCGAGACGGTGCCGGCCGAGGACGCCGCGTCGCTTGCGTATGGACTGTTTCAGGAGCTCATTCGACACGGCGGTGACCCGGAGCTGTTCCGCACCGCGCAGCGCGCCAATCGCGCCGGCTTCATCGCGACTGTCAATGCGGAGCTCTCCGAGGAGGAGGCCAAGCGCCAGCAAGACTGGGACGACGCCGTCGCGCAGGCCCGTGAGATGTATCGCGTGTTTCAGGACAACATGAATCAGTCGATGAAGCGCTTCGTCGAGGAGCACACGCATGACGCGAATGGTGCCCCGGTACCAGTTGAGAGTGATAAGAAGAATGACGATGCGCCAGCGACTGTGTCGCACGGCCGAACTGTTCAGATTCCTGTCGTGGAGGAGACGTTTGTTGCGGCCGGCAAGCGTGATTAGAGCCTGACGGTGTGACGAGGTGGTCTTCTTCCCCGCACACACAAAAGAAAAGAAGTCACCTCAAGTTGTGTGTGAAAGAAAAAATGCCAGAGATGGTTGGTGTTGCTAGGTGTTTGTCCTGCTTCTTCGAGATTGTCATTAAAAGCTCCTATTTCTCCTCCTTTTTTGTTTGTTTCTGCGAAGGCAGTTTTTGTTGTTGTTTTTTGTGTGTGTGTTGGTTGGGTGTGTGTTTTTCTGTGGTTCTATTTCACAACTTCATTCCAGTGCACTCGTGATTTGCCTGCCGAGCACATGAAAAAAACAGCAAGTGCCAGGGAGTAAGAGATGCCCACAAAGACACTTAGCTTCCCTATTTCGTAGTCTTCGACAACAGAACAGGCCGTTATGTGTCACTCTTTTGCTCCTGTGGTACGCTCGGCAACATATGCGCCTCTGGGCATGCGTCTCTCCTTCGCCCTGCTCCCACGTCTCGAGTGTTTGTTCTCATCACATCTCTATTCCTCCACCTCACCTCGTCTCACTCCATTTCTCAACACACAGATCACTCTTAGATGCCTTCATGATTCGTTTGCCACCCGTGAGTCGCGCGAGCGCAGTCGGTGTTCACTCGACGACCACCATCACCACCACGTCCACGTCAGGAACTGAAATGGGCAGCGGTCACATCTCGTCAAGCCCGTTTGACGCGCCACCATCGACGAGTTGGTTGCGCGCGCTCTCCACCGCCATTTTGACAGTTCTGCGTCACCACGGAGAGCCGCAGCGCCGTCTTGGTCCTTCGCTGGACGCCGTGGCGCTTCTCGTGGGTGCCGTGCTTCACGCTGTTGTGCCACACATTCTCTTTTTCTACATTTCCTCGCGCCACGTCTCAACAGGCGTGTTGTATGCCGCCTTCCTCCTTGTTGTTCCCTTGTGTGGTGTGTGGCTTGTGGGGCTCAGTGAATGCCGAAGACTGAGACAGCGTGTCAGCGAGCGCGGCTTGAGTGCGCTCGTCACGGGGCCTGGGTGGCCGCTGAGAACAGTGAGTGCGGTCCTGGGGTGGATCGTCGTGACGTGCTACTGTGCGTGGCGCTTCTCCATTGACTATTACTACGGCTACTACCCCTTCCAGGCGGTTGGGACAGAGCCCGCACTGGCACTCTGGATGCTGCCGAGTGCAGCACTGACGCTGATCCTGTTTCTCTGCTGCTCACTCCCAAGGTTGCCGTCAGTCGGAGCAGCAGTAACAGGAGGTGCAAGTAGCGGTGGTGCGTCCGTTTCCTTCTTCTTTGTGCCGCTCGGTGCCGTCGTCGTGACGCGACACGGTCTCTGGTGTTGCCGTGCCCTCGTAGGGTCCCTCATCGTGTTCCTCTTCTCTTTCCTCTACTATGCGTACCAGCTCGCGATCATACTGGATCGCGTTGAAGCGGACCTCGCCGATGTGCTGCACACGCCCCCACGTGTCCCGCCAGGCGACAAGAGCAGGTGTGGCCCGCTTCTCCTCCTGAAGCCGCCTGCTCTCATCTTCTCATCGCCGACGAGTCCCGTCTTCTGGAAACTTGCCTACACGTACACGACGCTGGGCATTGTCGTGGGGATTGTCTCGCTGATGGCTGGCGCTGTGTATCCGCTGTTTGCGAGGACGCGAGAGCACGAGAGCACACGTCGACGGGAACAGAGCGGCTTCCTGTGATTGTATATTAACAATGATGACAAAAAGAAAAACAAGAGACGAAGAACCCAACGAGTGAAAGCAAGAAACAGAATACCAATCAACCAGTCAACGATCGCAATGTCACGATTTTTCGCATGGACGCGTTCTTTCCACCTACGCTCTCATTCTCTCTCTCTCTCTCTGTGAGGACTTTCGTACTGGTTAGTCCCCGCTCGTTGTTGTTGTTTCCTCCCCCTCTACGCATC
Organism: Wallacemonas sp. MBr04; assembly: GCA_030849635.1. NCBI lineage: Eukaryota > Euglenozoa > Kinetoplastea > Trypanosomatida > Trypanosomatidae > Wallacemonas > Wallacemonas sp. MBr04. The sequence continues at coordinate 13,058 of JASANR010001409.1, read as the reverse complement.
GCCTCCGCTTCCGCTCCCACCTCTCCTTCGCATGTCTCCCTGTTCAACGTGATTTGTCAACAGTCAGCTCAACTCTTTCCCAAATAAAAACCTCACCCTCGCAAGCTTCTCTCCTTCCAAGATGGCCACCCCCAAGTCCAAGGCTCCCCGCCGCGCCGCCAAGCGCTCCAACCGCAAGCCCAAGCGCTCCTGGAACGTGTACGTGAACCGCTCCCTCAAGGCCATCAACAAGCAGATGTCCATGTCCGGCCGCACCATGAAGATCGTCAACTCCTTCGTGAACGACATCTTCGAGCGCGTCGCGTCTGAGGCCGCGTCCATCGTGCGCGCCAACAAGAAGCGCACCCTGGGTGCCCGCGAGCTGCAGACCGCTGTCCGCGTCGTGCTGCCCGCCGAGCTGGCCAAGCACGCGATGGCCGAGGGTACCAAGGCCGTGTCCAACGCCGCTCACTAAGTGCTGCTGGCATACGTCACGTGTCAACGTCATAGATGCACATGTTTTGTGTTTACTTTTTTTTCAACCCACTCGTTTTTTTTTCTTCCTCTTCCGTATGTCTGTGGTCGGTGATTGAGTCACCAAGATTGTGGGGGGACGGTGCCGATGTGTTGCGTGCCTTTGGGCCGCTTCTCCCCCTCGCATCTTTCTTTCTTTCTATCTCTCTCTCTCTCGCTGACGTCTTTCATTCTTAATGAGTAGGCGGTTCACACCTGCAACACCGGAAGCACACAAGAACAACAAAACGAAGACGAGTGGTTCAAAATGAGCGCGAATTCCCACCATGCACGTCTTTGCTGTAAGCGTGTCTTGTTATGTTTGGTTCCCCGCCCCCATACACTCCCTTGCACGCGTGTTTTGGCTCGGGAAATGAAGCCTGTATTTCCTCAATGCTCGTACTTCTTGTATTCAAGATGAAGTTCATGTTTGCACGGAGCACGAAAACGCTTCTGGATGATAAATCCAAGCAGTCCTCGTCTCAAGGATGTTCTCCCTCATCCATCTCTTCTTTCACCGTCTCCTTCTCTCTCATGTTCTCTCTTCCTGAAAGGAACAGTTGATCACCATATTCGCAACAGGTGAAACCACGTTGTTACTTTTTCTTTCTTTTGTGCCGTTTTTGTGTTTTTGTTTCTTCTTTTCGTTTCTTTTTCTCTTCCTCCACGTTCATCACACAAACCAAATCAAGAAAAAAAAAGAGACAAAAACTAGATGGATCAAGCCACCGTACGAAGCTCCCAAAACGGGACCAGCACGAGCAGCCCAGAGGTCACACCAATCAAGCACACACCGTCAGTCAATGTCATGGCGTCCTCCTCCTCCTCACCGCAGCCGGCTGGTCGCGCCAGCTCGAAACCGTTGTCGGATGCGCTGGTGGTTGACGCGCTGCGGCGCGATTCAGCAAGCCAAGATGTACCGCTCAAGAGCGCGACTGGAAAGCGTGGTGGCGCTGCCGCCTCCTTATCCGGCGCAGTGGCTGGGAACGACTCCACCACGACCGGAGCAGCAGCAACCGCAGCAGCAGGAGCAGCGTCGTCGCCCTGCTCATCGCCAACCGGCCCGTCACTCCTTGATCGCATTCTCGGTGGTGGCGGCAGTAGTGGAAGTAATAATAGTGGTGCAGTGCGCAAGAGTACGACAGAAGCTGCGGCGGTGTCAAACACATCCGCGTCACCGTCGGCTGCTGAGCAGACGCCCCCACTAAGTCATGCAAATGTTGCAACACACTACAACAGCAGTACGGCGAGCAGCTCTGGCGTTGGTGGTGGCGAGACGACGATGAAGCCCTTGTACCGGCCCCCACACACGCGCAAGACCGTGGACGATGTGCCTGCGGCATCTCGCTCGACGGCTGCCTCGCCGCCTGAACCAACCTCGACGAGCACGCAACGTGCTGCCGGTGTGTCTGACAAGAGCGGGGCCAATCACACAGTGGACAGTGAGTCGCCAGCAGTGAAGGCCACACGGTCCCCCGCACTGCTGTCCCATGCCAAGCCATCACCTTCACTGGCGCCGTCCTCGTCGTCGCCGGCCGCAGCGCTACCACCGTCCATCGTCTCTGGGAAGGCTCCCAACACCCCTGTGAGCATGGCGGAGCACGTCAAGGCACTCAACCCACGACCCACGCAAGCCACGTCTGCCGTGAGTACGAGTGCCGAACCGACGGCTGCTGCATCGGCATCACCACCACCGCCATCACCGACGCCGCCGTCGTACTCGTACAGCGAGGCTGCAAGACGCGGTGTGGGGGCTGCGGTAACAACAACAACAACGACGTCTCCGACCACGTCGCCGGCTGTTGGCCCATCCCCCACCTCCGCCCCACCTGCGGAGGCCGAAGTGCGAGCACCACATGGAAGCGAGCGTGAGCATGAGCGTGTGTCCATTCACACAGGCCGTGACCCCACAGCATCTGATGCATCACCACCATTACCACCACCGCAGTCGTCCTCCTCGTCGTCTCCGCGTGTAGTGGCGCTCACCACGCACGAGCCCGCTGCCAAGACGGCTGAGGCTGGCCCTGCTGAGACTCCGGTCGACACCGCACCGCCCCCGCTGTCCAAAAAGGCGCGCGCGAAGCGAAACAAAAAAGAGCGTGCGGCAGCAGCAGCGGCGGCAGCGGCGGCATTAGCAGAAGCGCCGACGACAGAAGCGACGGAGCCTGATCCAAGCTGGGAGCCACTGACCCAGAAGCCTCCGCTGCTGCCTCATATTGCCTCAGACGGTTCAGCAGCGATGGACGGGCCGCTGAGCAACAGTCGCGCCAACAGCGCGGGGTCGCGTCGCCTGAGTGCGGCGACGAACGCGTGGAGCCCGCCCGGTGCTGGCAGCAGCGGCGCGGTGCTCCCACTTCGTCCGCATCATCACCATCACCACCAGACGTTCAACGCGAGCGTGCCCTTCTCGTACAGTCCCTCCACACCACCGCCGCCTTCGATGATTCCCAATGGCCACCCGCAACAGCCACAGCAGCAGCTCGGTAGCCCCAGCCACAACAACGCTGCTATGAGCGACTGGCCCCTCGGCAAGTCCAGCAAGAGTGGTCAGAGGAACACGAGTCAGGTAGTGGACGAGAGCATCGTGCAAGGGGTGGCGGGTCCGAGTGAGCGCCGTGGTGTGGCCGGTCGCTCCCAATCACAGGGTGGTCGTCGCAACGCGGGTGGCGCTGGTGGGTTCATGAACGTGGGTCAGCCGCATCACCACCATCACCATCTGCAGCAGCAGCAGCCTCAGCAGTCATCGCCAGTATATCAGGTGCCCCAGTGTGGCTCGCACAATACGCCAGGCAATGTGAGTGGCAGTCTACCTTCCGATGGCGCTCTCCACGTGCCATCTTCCGGCTCCCTGCCGAACGGCGCGAGCGCCGCCTTTCCCTCCTCACCCGCCACGTCGCTGCAGGGTCAGCCCGGGTACGGTCAAAACGGCACGGCGGCTCGACCGAGCGGTGGTGGTGGTGGTGGTGGTGATCGCGGTGCTTTCCCCAGCCACCAGTACCAACAGCAGCAGCAGCCCACCATGATGCACCCCACCCACTCGCCGGCCTCGCCGTCCACGGCGGCCACAGCGACACCGCAGCAGCAGGCCTGGACGGTGAGCATGATGCCCCCGCTTGATCTCATCGCCAGTCTGCCCGTGTTCATTGAAGCGTGTCTCATGCTCACGCCGGAGGAGAAGGCGATGCGCGAGGCCTTCTTTCAGAACATGCGGGCGATCACTCGCGCCTCGTTCAGTGCCGACTCCAGCGTGGAGGTGCGCGTGCACGGCTCCGTCACCACCGGCCTCGCCCTGACCTCGAGCGATATTGACCTCCTCGTCGTGCAGTACCAGCCCATGCTTCCCCTCGACGCACTCTACACAGTCGCAGACGCGCTGCTGCAGGTGGACGTGATGACGCTTGCGGAAGCCAAGGCACGCGTTGCGCTGATTGACGAAGAGGCGGCCGATGTGGCGGGCTTGTTCATGATGCAGGCCGCTGCTGAGGCCGCCGCGTCAAGCACCACGCGCGAGCCCTCGAACGCGTCGGCCGTCGGTGTCTCGCCAGAGTCGAAGCCGGCGCACAACGATCCCTTCGCCGGGGCTGGGAGTGCCGCCCCACCACGTGCGCCCCTGTCACGCTCACACACTGCCCTTATCTGGCCGTCTTCGACTGAGGACGCTGGGGCGGATGCGGTGGAAGTCGCGGGCGTTGGTGCGGACGACGATGACGATGATGCCGTGGTAATTGCGGCGATTGAGACGGCGGAGAAGGCAGAGGCGGAGGCCGTCGCCTTGGGCCACGAGATGCGGAGCAACGGGCGGCCAAGTCAGCTCAACACAGCGCGCATGGCGCGCGAGGAGAGTGTCGATGGAAATGCAAGTGGGGACACGCTTTCTGAACGTATCGCCGTGACGCGTGGGGATGTACCGGAGGCGAGCGATGCGGCGATTGGTGTCGCCGCCGCCGCACCGACGACGACGGTGATGGCCACCACCACCACCACCCCCAACCACCACAACAGTAACAACGCAAGCTTGTCGAGCGTGGCGACAAAGTCCGCGAGCGCCAAACTCGTGTACGGCCTGACAGGTACGAGCGACACGGGCGCGGATGTGAATGAGGTCTACCACACCACTGACGAGCTTGAGCAGGCCGAGCTGGAGTTCCGCGATCAGATTGAGCGGGACTACACCTTCACCACCAAGTCGACCACAGTGGGTGCGTTGGAGGCCGCGGGCGTGGCCCCCACAGCAACCGCCGCGCGTTCACTTGCCGCCCTGGAAACGGCAACGCTCGGTGCAAGTGGCAGCATCGCGTCCGCCCGGCGACTGCCCCTGAGCTCGCCAATGAGCCTGCATCCCGCAACGTGTGAGGAGCCAGTCCTCGGCACGACCTTGCCCGCGGTCGCACACGAGCCAGCTGCTGCTGCTGCTGATGATGAGGACGCCGCGAGTCACAACACGAAGCCAGCGGCGACAGCAACGGATGCAACGGATGCGTCGGCACCATCGCCGCCCTCGCTGACAACGACGACGACGACGACGACTTCTGCAGCAGCGTCACAGCCACTTTTCAAGCGTCGCACCGCGCAGCCCACGGGCGCAGCAGCTGACGGAGATGACAGCGCTGCAGTCGCGACCGCCGAGAAGGACGCAAGTACAGCAGGGGGTCCAGTCACCTTCCACACCTCCAACGTTACAGTTCAAGAAGGCCCGCTGTACTACGTGCAGACGATCATCTCGACCCGTGTTCCCGTGATCAAGGTGACGGACAAGATGACGGGCATGAAGGCCGACATCACCTTCGCCGGTGGTGAGCACTGGCGCAGCATGCAGCTCACACGTCAGCTCGTCACGCTCTTTCCCCAGGCCCGGCCCCTTATTCTCTTCCTCAAGTATCTCGTCTGCCATACCGGGATTGGCGAGAGCGAGCCGGGTGGCGTCTCGTCCTTTGTGATTTACCTGATGGTCCGGCACTTTTTCAACGAGTGCGTCAAGCGCGTGGTGAACATGCTACGGCAGCGTGAAGAGGCGATGAAGGTCTTCTTTGCAACCCATGTGCCGGCGCCGGTCCTGCGCGCGTTCGAGGAAGAGGCAGCCGATGGCGGAAATGAGTGGAGTACCAAGGGGACGTCCTCATCATCAGCAGCAGCTGCAGCGCCGGCGACAACAACGACGACGGCGACGACTCCCACCACCGCGATCGCAACACCGACGACAATGAGGGAGCCTGGGTATCCACCACGCGCTGCTGTGCCAACGATGGCTGTGCTTGAACATCTCTTGAACACGTACTTCCACGCAGTCGATGACAGCCGACGCGAGGCCGCCGCGTCGTGGATCACACACACGCACAGTGGTGGTGGTGCGGGTGAAGGTGCCGAGCCGGTGAGGGACTCTCAGCCCGATGCCTGGCGCAACGTCCGCGATGTTGTGCTCTCGTTTCTGGACCCGCCTCCACTGCCGCCGCAGCAAGACCCGCAGACCAACGCCGCATCGGTCTCCGCCCCGCCGCCACCGCGCACACCGACAGCCGCATCACACACGCCACCGTCGGTTCAACTCACGCGCTCTGCCCCGACCAAGTCGTTGGAGTGCGACAGCTGCTCACCCGCGTTGAGCTCGACGGAAGACGTCGCCGGTGCGTCTCAAGATGAAACTCGTGGTCGTTCTGGCAGTCACCTGCTTGCAGCAGTCACGGTGCCACCGCCGCCAATGAAGACGACGACGACGTCACCGAAGGCAGCGCCTGCCTCCACGGGTGTGGCTAACGTGACAGGCGGTGAGCGAGGTGAGAGGCTGCGTCAAGGCAGTGATCCTGCTGTTGATGCGGATGCGGATGCTGACCCTGCGGCCGTGAGTGGGGATGATGCCGGTGCCGGTGCCGGTGCACGCGCGGAGGACTCGCCGCCACACGACGCCGCGCTCGAGGCGTGGGCAATCGAGTACCTGCGCAATGACCACACCACCGTGGCGCAACTCTTTTACGACTTCTGCCACTACTTTGGCTGCGCCTTCAACTACGAGACCACGGGCATCCACTTCGACGTGGACGGAAACTCACATGTGGTCGTGAAGCCGTACATGTGCGCACGTCGCGGGCAGCACTTTCACATGACGTCTCCTTTTGATCCCGAGTACGACCTAACCGCACGCATGACGAACATGCGTGCGTTCCAGGAGCTGTGCTGGTGGTTCGCCATGTACGCCACACCACCGCCAATGATGAACAGCGCGATGCCGCCCCCACACGCCGGCTGCACGCTTCAGTACGTGTTGCAGTGGTTGAATCCAATGGGGATGGCACAAGACCTGTACAGCGTGCATGAGCGCCTCATCGACGACTATCAACAACAACAACAACAGCAACAACAGTCGCAGGCCGTGGAGGCAGCCGCACAGCGCGAGCAATACGGTAGCACTGGTACGAGTGGTGAGCACTACGTCTCATACAACAACGCAACGCAAATGGGCCCGCAGACGACGTCCACGCGTTCGCCACAGCCGCAGCCCACGCGACAGTTCACCCCAGCTGCTGAAAGCCGAGAACCGCAAGAGGATCCGTGCAAGCCAACAGCAGGCGCCGGCTCTCAGGAAGGGTTCGGGCCGCGCCAAACACGGCAGCCGCAAAATCCACAACAGCAACAGTCGCTGCTTGCCCCGCCTCGGAAGACGAACTGCAGCTCGGCGTCGACGCTGAGTGGTGTGTCGTCGGTGCGATCGCAAAGTGCCGGCAGCCTCATCGAGAAGAAACCAAAGCAACAGCAGGCGTTGAACGCCCGCGGCACCCCTCGCACCAACATCACGCACTTCCAAAAGCAGCGGCCAGACTCGCCCAGTACGAACGCCGAAGCGGCCGCCGCAGCAACAGCCTCCATGACAGCACTCGCCCTGCCGGACGTGGACGCGTACCCTGAACCGGATCTCGCCTCGCAGTACGCTGCGCAAGGCCCGTACGCAGCCACAGATCCTTCTGAGCAGGCCCTCACAGATGGTGAGCTGGCTCGTGGTGAGGCGCCAGTGGAAGAGACCGAGGTGACCGCCATGGCGTCGGCCTCGCCAGTCATGCTGGAGAAGCAGCAGCAGCAGCCTCTGTACGCGCCGTCTGATCCGAATGCCTACGGTGCACAGATGTGGTCTTCACAGGTGTCCGCCACCAACGCACAGGCCGTGTACTACCAGCAGCAGCAACAACAACAGCAGCAGCAAATGTACTCAGCAGCAGCCGCAGCCGCAGCGGCGGGAGTGGGGGTGGCCAGCATGCCAATGATGATGAATCCCGCGGATCCAAGTATGGTGATGTCTGGGGGTGGTGGTGGCGGTGCAGCTGGTGTGGTCTCTCCTATGCCCGTCCTCAGTCAGGAAATGAATCAGTACTTGTACTACTACCATCTTCAGCAGCAACAGCAGCAGTACTACTCGAACGCCTACGTACAGATGGCCGGCCCTGCGATGGGCATGGGTGTCTACATGTATCCCGCGCCGATGATGATGATGCCGCAGCCGTCACAACAACAACATCAACAACAGCAGCAACAGCATCAACAACAACAACAGCAGATGGCCATGATGGGCGGCGTGGGGCCGTCACAGAATCGCAACGGGAATGTGGGGACTCAGACACGCCACAGCCGTCGCACAACGTCGACGGGTGCCCCGGCTGCGGCGCGCTCCCCACCACCGGCATCCGTGTTGGGCCCACACCCAACAACAACAACGAGTGCACCGATGGGGGAGCAGCCGTCCACTGCCAAGCCGTCCAACATCGCGTACGACCATGGCACCGGTGGCAATGTGGAGGAAGACGCGGAGAGAGTTCCCAAGAAGAAACCAACGAAGCCGCCACACGGGCAGACCCTGCGAGCAGACGAGACGGACACCACTGCCGCGGCAACGCCCACCGTCACAACGGTGACGCGGCTGCATTGTGACGCGGAGGAGGCGGAACCGAGTGCAGCGGCGGCGCAGCTCCTGATGACGAGCCCCGATGATCTCGACGTGCCCGTTTCGCACACAAGTACCCCCATCGTGCCGAGTACGCGGCAGGGGCAGCGCGATTGGATGCAGGGCGTGCGCACGCAGCCGGCCGTGCAGTTAACCGCCGCCACCATTCGCGCCACGCCACCCGTCCATTTCGATGCCGAGGAGGAGGCTGGTGATGACCATCATCATCATCATGAGGATTCCGACGACATCCAATGTGACGAGGACGGTGACGAGGCGGATGGTCAGGGTGTGCGGATGTAACTGCCGCTGTTGTTGACATGTTTGTTTTTTGTGGCTTTGGGCCCTTCTTAGCTGTTTTTTTTTGTCGTTTGTTCGATAATACTTTGAGTGGGAGTGGGTGAGTGTGATTGAGCCTCTTTTCCTGCTCACCCGATCACCTTTTTTTTTCTTGTTTCCCCTCCGGGTTCCCATTCACACTACTCACACTCATAAATGTTAAAGAAGCTGTAACTAATAGAACAAAAAAAGGAACAACCTACACACGTGTTTCAGATTCACACTCACTATGTCCTCAACTGCCGCGCCTTCTTTTTTCTCTCTCGCTTCTTATTCTCTTCTCTATCCCGTCTCGACTCTGTTCTCTTGAGGAGCGACAAAAGCGCGGGAGGAGCAAGAAACAAGGACACGAAGAGCGAGCACTGTGTTGATTGAACTTTTTTGTAAATCCCCCATAAAAGATTTACTTGTTTGCGGACTTTGCAATTTCTTTTTCTTCTTCTTGTTCGCTTCGGCGAGCCTACAGAACACTCATGACAGTAAATCCCGACTTAGCAGTGACAAACTCGCCAAGCACACACACGCATACAGTCAAGACGCATGTGTGTGTGTATGTGTGTGCCTGTGTCTGTCTCTTTTGGTTTCGCTTCTGAGGTTGATTTCCTGCATGGAGCCGCACGGATCAGCTTGAAAGGGGAAAGCCAGGAGACATAATAGTAATAATATGATGCAGCTCGTGCTGACTCTAATTGGCTCCGTCTGCCGTGCCGTGAACTATTTTTCCTCCTTCAGGCATCGCCTCCTTCATGCGCGTTATCTTTCTCCACACACCTCAGCACTGGCACTTCTCTCTCCTACCTCCTCACACACACACACACACCTCCGTTGTTCTTTCTGTTTTCTTTCGTTCATATTTCTATTCAGGTGTTTTGTTCGTGCTTCCTGCGCTTCGCTCCTTCTCGTTCACTCCAAACACACACACAGTCACACTCAAAGCCTGTGACCATGGCCAAATCCAGCCGCTCTAAGTGGAAGCGTCAGCATCGCCGCATCCTCGCCGCGAAGGAGAAGAAAAACGTGGATGCACGTCTGAGCCGCCTGCACAAGAAGCTGGAGCTGACGGTGCAGGGTGCGATCACGTCGGTGCCCCTTCAGGACCCAGAGACGCGCTTCCACTTTGTGAACCCTGCCGAGAAGCAGCGCGTCAACGATCTCTCCCTCACCAATCTCAACACCAATGCCGTGCTCGATGTGCAGCTGTACGGTGTTGAGGACAGCAGCCGTATCGACTTCTCCAAGCCGCTGACGCTGCCACCGCCGACAACCAACTACTACGGCAAGTCGGATCCCAACGCCCCCCACCCCATGACCGTCTCGTTTGAGAGCCTCGAGGCCGAGGCGCCCGTGGCGGGTCGCGCGCTCACCAAGGAGAACGTCGCGTGGCTCGCGGCCAAGGCGCAGCAAGACGAAGCCGCGCGTGCGGCTGGCCAGAACGAGGAGGGCAACGACGACGATGAGGATGAGGATGAGGATGGCCCTGTGACCATGAGCTTCGATGTCGCAGGCGACGGCCCTGAGGAGTACGTCTTCAACATGGAGGACACCGCGGCGCGTCGTGTGGGGACGAGCAGCAGCGGTACTGGCGCGACGACCACAACGGCAGCAGCAGCGGCAACCAAGGCGGCTGCGAGCAAGAAGGCGAAGAAGGCACCGGCTGCCACCGCGACGACGACGCGCGTGAAGGAGGTGAGTGGCTCGTCCAAGGTGAAGGCGGTGAGCGGCAGCAAGGGCAGCGGGGCGTCCCGTATTGTCTCAAGCGGCAGCAAAGCGTCCAAGAAGGCGGGTAAGCCGAAGAAGTGAGTGTTTGCTTTGTGTGATTAACTACGCGATTAATGAATGTGGCTGACGTGTGTATGTGTGTGTGTGTCTATGTGGGTACCCAACCCTTTTCGGTTTTCTTTTTCCACATGCACAGACTTCAGTCGATGCGAGGGCACGTTAATTTTCTTTTCTTTTGTCTCTCTCTCGGTAACAAGAAGCCCTCGAGCGGGAGGAACGATTAAACAATGAACGCTAATACGGACTCACTGTCTGCGTGACGAGTGAGAAACAAATAATCACACAACAACAAAAAAGAGCGTGGTCAACCAAAGAAGAAGGGAAAATCGCCAGGCACGTTTTCTTCTTGAAAGCCTGTGCGGTTTCTTGGTACTGCTGTCGTTCACACATGTTTTGGTCTTTTCCTCCTCTTCCTCCTCTTCCTCGCCTTATCTGGTGGAAGAAGTGTAGAGCAAGAGTCCGGACTCAGGGAGCGCTCAGAGCTGATCACGTGTCTTTCTCCCCTCGCATGGCAGCTTTGCTCGTCTTGAGGAAAGGTAGTGATTGTGTTGCCCTGTGCATGACACTGCGTGCTGCGCGTTGTGTCAGTCATCCGCACCAACACCACACACACACACACACAGAGAAGTGTGAAGGCTGTCCTCTGTATTCATTCAATATCAACCCAACCTCTCTCTCTTTGACTTTCACTTCTCTCTCTTCGCGTCACTCCTTGTCATTGTTCGTTTCACACCATAGAATAGTTTGGTGTTCGTGTGAACGCACAGCAAAGCGGGAAACGGGAAAAAAGCGCTCTCTCTTCCTTCCGTCCTTCCCTCCTTTTCTTTGTGTGTATTGTTCCCTCCTGTTGGGTCTTTGTTTTGTTTTGTTTTTGCGTGTGAGTATCTGATTCTGGTCACATAAGAAAAAAAATCACGTCATCATGGGCAACATTGTGAGTTGGTTCGAGGGCATGTTCGCCAAGAAGAAGGCGACGATCCTGATGGTGGGCCTCGACGCGGCCGGAAAGACCACCATTCTCGTGAAGCTCAAGCTCAATGACGTCCGTGAAACCGTGCCAACGATCGGCTTCAACGTGGACACGGTCGAGTATCGCAACGTGACGTTCCATCTTTGGGATGTTGGTGGTCAAAAGCGATTGCGGTCTCTCTGGAAGCACTACTACGACGGTGCCAACGCGGTTATCTTCGTCGTGGACAGCAACGACAGACCCCGTATCATGGAAGTCAAGGAGGAGCTCACAACGCTTCTCACAGAGCCGATTTTAGCGAATGCCGTGCTACTGGTCCTTTGCAACAAGCAGGATCTGCCGCAGCGCATGACCCCCGCCGAGATTGTGAACACGCTCGGGTTCAGGGATCAGGTGAACGGCCTGGGCAAGTACTTGACAGGTCGCAAGTGGTTCGTGCAAGGGTGCTGCGCGCATAGTGGCGACGGTCTGTACGAAGGCCTCGATTGGTTGTGCAACCACCTTCCAGACGACTTATCGTGAAAGACAAAGACAAAAGTGCCAACGTCATGCTGGAGAGCAGTAATGAATCTTATTGCTTCCTTTCTTGATGATGGTGACGATGTTGTTCTTCACAGTTTCCACGGCCAATGTTCACTTGCGTCCCCATGATTCGGTGATTCCGTGTTGTTTATTTATTTGCTTGTCGTTTCGGGCTGCTCTGTTGTGTTCTCTCACGCATTCTTCTTTTCTTGGGCTTTGCAGCTTTGTGCTCCTACACTCTCCCCCATCTTTCACTCCGTTTCTCAACTTTGCGGTGTCATCTCTATGTGTCTGTGTCGTTGCTTCTCCATCATCTCTAAATATATTCGTCATGCTTGCGTTGCAAATCCTTCTCATTGAGGACGTTGTGCAGAGCGTGGGCTCATCACAGGCAACGCAACAAAAAAAAAACACGGATGAAGAAGACGACAAAAAGCGCCACCTTGGTCAACTGCGTTAGTGGAGTGCGAGTGCACGTTTGTTTGTTTCTTTTGTTATTGCTTTTTGATGCTTGCATTTCGTGTTTTCTCAACTTGACAAGTGTGTACAACCCACCGAACTTCATCCCTCAAATCCTGTGTCTGTGCATGCTTGTGTGTGTGTTTCTGTGTGCGGCCTCACGCTCTCGTGAGTGGCATAGTCACAGCAACAAAAGAAAACGGCATCGCGAGTGGCAGCCAAGAAGCTGGATACTATTATTCTGTCTTTGCTTTTTTTTTTTGCGCCGCTATCATGTGTCCCCAGATGATCAGAGAAAAAGCGTGGTATCTTGATATCACTCTCTACCTCCCCACCCCCCCCACCCCGCTCATTCATTCCCCTTCACTGTGACTCTTCTCTTCTGTCTCTCTCATTGTTACCAAACACATAATCATTTATATATACTGCTTTCAAAATTCTCAAGGTGATTCAGTTCATCCTCATTTCCCACACTCGCTTAACTGCCTCCCGTGGAACACCGCAAGGAAAATGGTTGCTGAAAGCAAGGCCTCGAACCCGATGCGCGAGATCGTCGTGCGCAAGCTCTGCATC
>JASANR010001408.1:0-35336 GCA_030849635.1 Wallacemonas sp. MBr04 | reverse complement strand
GCCGCCGCACAGGCCTCGCTGCAGTCCGCCATGACCGACCTCAAGGCCACATTCATCATCCCGCACGAGGAGCGACTGCGCGCGATGCAGGAGGTCGTGCAGGCCATGTGCGAGACACCCGACGGCGCCGCGGGCCCCTTGGCGGCGGTGGTGGCCGGGGCCGGAGGAGACACCGGTCCGCTTCGTGTGCTAGAACGGCTCCAGACGTTCCTACACACCGCGTCGCGCAAGGACGGCGCCGTCATGGCCGCGCTGGCCGCCCCACACGAGCGCCAGCGCGACCACCCCCAGCGCCGGAAGCGCAAGATGCGTCGCGTCACGCGCGCCAGCGCCGGGGCCACGGCGGAGCAGGAGGCGACCGTGAGCGCCGCCGATCTGGAAGCGTCGCCGCTCCTGCGGCCACAGGTCACCCCCACCACGTCGATGCCGTCGCTGACGCAGCCGCCGCCACAGATTGGGTCGCCCGTCGGCGCCGATGTCGCCGGTGCGCGTGACCGGGCCGGAAGCGGTTCACCGCGGCTCGGCGCGACCTTTCCAGTCACCGTGGGGGTTCCCACCCAGCTGCCAGACCACCGCCAGCCTTGCCCCGATGCCGAGTGCGACTCCGACGACGGCGATGACGACGCGCACCGCGAGGCCGCCTACGCCGCACTGCGCGATCGCCTGGCGCTCGAGGAGGCCAAACAGCGCAAGCTCGCCGAGGAACTCCGGGCGGAGAAGAAGCTGTATCTCGGACTGCATGAGCGCATGTGGGGCCTCGAGTGCGAGCGCGACGACGCGGCGTCGAAGCTGAGCGAGGCCAACGCGCGCATGGCGACGATGCTGACTCGGTCCGAGTACGAAAACGTCGTTGGCGACCTCGACGACGCCAAGCAGCAGGTCGAAGATCTCCAGGCGCAGCTTCTCTACCTGCATCAAGAGAAGAACCGCCTCCAGGCATCCGGCGAGGCCCCGCAGCACCAGCTTGATCACCACGAGGAGGAGCAACAGAGGAGCATCGCCGACACACGCATCGCCCTCGAGGCCAATGGTCCCACCCAGAAGGTCAGCACGCCTCAGAGCCACCTCGTGGGGTACAGGGGGGACGCACGGATGTGTCTTTGGCGGCTCCGGGCGTGGGGGTGGTGGTGCGACGAGCTGGGACTGTCCGCCGTTAAGGCCGCTACGACCACCCCAGCCCTGATTTCCATGCCTGGCAACCCACTTTGGCACGTCGGGTACGACCATACTTGGCTGAAAACACCATATCCCGTCCGATTTGTGAAGTTAAGCAGCCACAGGCTTCGTTAGTACTGAGGTCAGTGATGACTCGGGAACCCGGAGTGTCTGTACTCCCACACTTTTTGCCCCAGCGCTCAAAAAAAAAAAGGCGGCTTGCGGAAGGAATCGAACCCAGAACAGGCCCTCCTGTTCACAATATGACCACCCACTGGGCCAAAAATCAGAAAGGTCGTCCTCGAGTTCTGGCCTGGGTGTTGTAAATACAGTCGTGCACCGCTCATTTGGGAGGCGACATCGAGGCAAGATGGTCGAGTGGTCTAAGACGTTACGTTCAGGTCGTAATCTCCCCTGGAGGCGTGGGTTCAAACCCCACTCTTGTCAACCTTTTTTTCGCACGTGGTTTTTTGTTGTGTGGACGGAGAAAGTGGGAGAACATGGGCGTGGATGGGTGAAAGAAGAGGGAAAAGTGTTCGTTTCGGGCGCGAAGAGCAGGGTACATGAGATGGGGAGAGGCTTGCACTTGTGCGTGATCACCCCGTTTTCCTGCTGTAGCTCACAGAGGCCAGAGCCAAGGAATGCACTGTTGTTGTTGTTGTCTTTTGTTGCGAGGGAAGGAAAACAAACAAACGGAAGCGTTTGCGTTGCAGTGTGCGTGCGCTTCAAAAGAAGGAAAAACAAAAAGGAAACTAAGTGGCTAAAACACAAATAACGGTAAGCGGAACGTTACAGCTTGCTTTCTTCTTCTCTCAGTTTTTTTTTTTGCGTGGCTACTCGGTCTTGCTCTCGTCAGCCTTGACGGCCTTCGTCAGGACGTTGAAGAAGTAGCCGAAGCCGATGGTCGTCATGACGTGGCCCAAACCAGCCGTCCACGTAATGACGCGCGAGGTCTGCTCGTCCTTGCCGAGGACGGTGAGGGTGCCGTGGACAAGCATCATCATCATCGTGATGCCGATGCCCATGCTGTACGACGCGTAGAACTTCTTGTAGTTCTTCTGCTGGGACAGCTTGAACTGCTTCTCCAGGATCATAACGACCAGGAGGAAGATGGTGCCCAGCGAGAAGCAGTGGCTGTGGAAGGCGCGGAGCTGGGTCGGGTAGGCCCGGTCGAATCCGGTGTAACGCGCCAACTCGCGGTAGTACACGCCGCCCGCGAGGCCAATCGCGGTGTAACCCATGCTCGCACGCGCGAGCTTCTCGATCGGGCTCTTCGGCATGTCGAAACGGATGCTTTTTTTTGTGCGTGGAATAAGCGGTAGCTATAGTCTGAATCGGTGAACTGGAAGAGGAGCACAGGGAGAGGTGAGAGAGATTGTGTGTGTGTGTATGACACACGTAAGAAGACGGAGCAAGGACACAGGCTTCTCCGCAGGCGAGGCTCAGACGAGAAGCGAACACACACAGCCGCAAAGACACACATAGATGGGTCATCACATGACTTGGAACGCAGGGAGTAGATCGGGTGTTGTGAGTGGCAGAGGTGATGTCGTCATGGGCTTCATCACCTGCGCACATGAAGCGTGGGCTCGGGACAGCGGGTCGTTTTCATCACCGCTAAATCCGCCATTTTTTTCGCCCCTTCCCTTCTCCCTGTCGCGGGCGCGTTCTCCCACACTCAATTTTCTGTTTGGTTGTTTTTTCGCGGTGTCTCTGACAAAAATGACAGACGAGGAAAAGGGAAAAGAGAGTAAGTGATCAGAAGAGAAATTCGTTGCCGTATATCACCACATCTACAAACACTGCGACACATCAGAAACAACAACAACAACAAGAGTCAACGGAAGAGATAGAAACAACGAAAAAGAAAAGAAAGAAAAAAACGGAGAAAGAAAACGAACGGAAAAACTTCTCTTTTTGATCGTCCAGGGCGGTCCCTACAGCAAAATGGCTGTGGTGTGGTACATTAGCCGTAAACGCTGCGCGTCAAGCAAATGGGGCTTCCTTAAGTCAACAGGGAGAAGTGAAAACAACAATCACAACAACGAATCTGGGACTGGTGAAAGGGTCAGCCGCCACCTCACACACCGCGGATGTCGCGCTGGACAAAACTACGTTTACAGATACAGCCAGCGAGGTAGGAACAGATTGCTCGTCCTCGCTCCGGTTATTGTACACGGAGTCGTCTCGTTTGGTTTCACTGCGGACGGGTGTGAGGTGCGCCGACACCACGCGAATACACTGTCCAGTCTTCGATAAAAGTTTTTTTTTATTCGTTTCGCTCAATGTGAAAAGAGACGAAGGGGAGCAGGAGACGCCAAGATACTCAGGCATTGTGATGCTCGGGAGCACAGAGAGTCTGTCTCCTCCCCTCCCGCTGCTACTCTTCTTCTTCTTCATCCATCCCTCACGTGGGCGTCTTGTGTCTTCTCCGTTGTGCTGTTTCCGATGAACTGGGCCTTGCTTCTACGAGACTCAGCCGAGTGAAGAGTGGGAACAGAGAGAAAGAGAAGAAAACGTTGTTGGGATGGAGGTGCAAGAAACGAGGAAAACAAAATAGCCAAAGAACACCGAAATGTCAACACCAACAACACAACGAGTAAACAACCACAAAGAAGAGTGAAAACAAAAATAAAAAAAGAGAGGGAGCAAAGGGTAGCAAACAAACAAACAAACAAAAAGGAACACTGGAGGGTAAGTGGAACACATCATCATGACGCCAGTCAACTGGCGTCATGAGAGTGGTCCCAACTCCCTTTCTTTGTGTGGTTCGTCAACCAAGGCGACGGTGTGTGCGGCTAGTTGCACGCGTCCACGACGACCTGCTTGGCGGACTTGGTTGGCCGCTTCGCCGGGAAGTACTTCTCTGTGAGGACGTAGGCAAAGATGATCGTGATGGAGGCCACGGCCATGAGGCAGAACGACGCCGCCGCCAGCGCAAAGCCCGCTGAGAGAACGTACTTTTGCGCGTGGTAGGCGTACGTGGCACTGCACCACTTACCGTAGTAAATCTTCAGCTCCAGCGCCACCTGCACGCACGTGCTGACGAAGCCGAGGCAAGAGAAGATAACGGCTGGCAGGCGGGTGCCGACCATGTTCTTCCACATGAGCAGACCGAATGTGCCCGCAAAGGCGTTGAAGGCACACGAGATGACGCTGAACGACTCGGCGGCGCGGAAGTAGCGGATGAGCGTTGGGCAGTCAAAGTCCTTCACCCAGGTCGAGGTTCGATTCGTCGGCGCGGTGAGGTTCCAGTCGAAGCGCCCGTAGCGGGAGCGCCAGAGCAGCACGTCCGTGGCCTGCCTGGTCTCCTCGTTCTTGTAGAACCAGTGAGTCAGGGGGCACGCGACAGTGGAGAAGAGCATCGCGATGAGCGCGACGCACGTGAAGACGTGGATGGCCTGGTCGACCGAGCGGGCGTCCATCGGGATGATGAGCTCATTGGAGCCGATGATGCCGGCAAACCCCATCAGCACCCACGCCGTGACAGTGAGACCAAAACCCGCGTACGGCTCGTAGAGCTGGGAGTGGTAGCTAGAACCCACGCCGCAGTCAGCGAAGCTCCAGAGGTAGATGTTGAAGTTGAAGGAGACCTCGATCGTCAGGCTGCCGAAAGCGAAAGCCATGAAGAGTACCATGATGATGTAGATGGGGCGGTTGGCCTTGGTCAAAATCAGATGGACAATGCTGAAGATGAAGGCCAGGAAGCAGAACGCCGACGACGTGATGGCGAACGCTTGAAGCGCACGGACACGACGGCGCACAGGCCAGCAGTAGTCCCCTGCCCTGGTGGTCACGGTGGGCTGACCCTTCACCTTCAACTCGTGCTTGAAGGGATAGAACAGGGCATCGGTGTTGGGGCCGCCGGCGGGTTGGTACTGCTGCTTGCGATACCACGGGATACCCACAGACACCACCGTGAACACGAGAGCCACGAAGGACATGAGCACGACAATACCGGGCCCAATGAGGACGGTGCGGGGCGGTGGGGGTGCCTGTGGGGCTGTCTTGGAGAGGGGGAGGGAGCTCTCCTCGTCCGACGCCACCTTCTGCGACGAGGAGGTGGTGCGGCGGTCATCTGCCTGCTTGCTACCACTGGGCGAGGCGGGCATCCCTGGCGAAAAACCGTGAATTTGGTAGTTTTGTTTGTATGTGCTAGTGCTGTACGTTGCGCTTGGGTGTGGTGTTCTTCTTCTGCTACGTGCAGAGAGAAGCAACCAAGGACGAAGAGGGGCAAAAAAAAACTGTGAATGAAAGAGATAAACGCAGGAAAACAGGGAAAGAGGGAGGGAGAGAAAAAACAAATGGAGGAGGAGTGAGTTGCAGATGGGAAGGAGAACGGATTGTGAACGTGGCTGATCAAATCGCATGTTCAATGGCTGTGCGCGTGACAGCGAAAAGACCCAAAGAGAAACGTCACTTGTTCAACAGGTTGGTTTTTTTTTTGCGCGTGTGCGAGAACTGAGTTCACCAGAATTGGCGTGGTTCTTGAGCTCCATTGAACAACAGAAAAAACAAGACACAAGCGGATTAAACGACACATTAATTTTTTTTTTACTGCTTTTCACGGCTTGCGAACACGTAGAATGACGCGGTGCATGCCACCGTCGGCTTCCATTCGCTTCACCACATCTGTTTGGAGACCACCCCGCGCGCACAAGGTGGTCAGGGCCTCTGCCCCGCCGCCAGTCCCGAAGTAGTAGACCTTGGAGGCGATGTAGGCGGTGCCTGTCTTGGGCTTGAGCCAACGCTGAAGTAACTGCGCTAGCTTCGCGCAGGTCTCGTCGTCGAAGGTGACGTCCGTTCCGAGAACGACGTCACAGCCCCCAGGGGCCACCGCCGTGTCCCACTCAAGTTGCTGCCAGTCACCGGCCACGAACTGCACCTGCGGAACGAGGCGCACAGCAGACGGGGCCTGCGCTGGATCTTGTGCGGCGTGGACCGTCGCCGCCACGTTGGGGCGTGTGCAGGCATCGAGGACCTCTTCGTTGTAGTCCATGAAAATGACCCTTCGTGCGCCAAGCGCCAGAGCTGTCAGGCCAGGAATACCCTGGCCGCAACCAACTTCTGCCACCACCGGAGATGCGGAGGCTGGACCGCTGGACGGGCCTGCGAAGAGTTGCGTGAATTCAGAGCTGTGCTCGGCGAGGTACTGGGACAGGTCAGGCGCGCAGGACCACACCTTCAGTCCACCGTAGTACTTGCCCTTGACGATGTCGCGTGCTTCTCGCTTGTTGTCACACGGCCTGGACGGTGGGGAGCCACTGTCACCACACTCCTCGTCAGCCCTGGCGTGGGTCAGGACAGCGAGTTCAGGCGCGGTTTGATAGCACACCTTCACCGTGCTGGCAGGACCAAGACTCAGGTGCAGCGGCTTTGTCGCGGGGACGCCTTCAGGGAGCCACTGTGTGGCAGTGGCAGTGGCAGTGGATTGGGGATAACGCGCTCCCCATTCAGCAAGCCACGCATCACGCTCTGGGCCATCCAACCGCACCCACGGAAAAGTCGAGAGCGAGATGGTATCCGCGACAGGGGAAGGACCCCCACCGAAGAACGGGGCGTTCACCTCCGTCGTGGCGGTGGTGGGGGCACCGAAGTCGAAAAAGAAACCGTCAGCGCTGGTCATGACAAAGAGACTCTAGACTCAAGGAAGGGAGAGCGAGATGAGGAGGATGGGTTGAAAAGGAGAATGGAGAGACACCGCGATAGACACGCACTCAAACTGGGTGGTGAAGGTGTGGATGGAGCTCGGAAGCGTGTAGGCAGACAGAGGTTGTGGTTCACATGACCACTTCGAGGCTTCTCTCTGTGGATTTGTCTTCATCTGAATGTGCGTTTTATGGTGACTTTTCTGTCTTTTTCTTTCTTTCTTTCTTTCGTGTCAATTTTCTGAGATGACTGTATAGGTAGGTAGAGAGATATTGGTGCGTATATGTCAACTTGGCGAATTAAAAAAACAAAAAAAGCACAGGTCGTGAGCGAACATGACTAGATTTTCTTTTTTTTGTTTTTATGATACGAATTGATGTTTGTTTATCATAAAAAAACGAAAAAAACAAGCACTGTTGAATTTTGACCTGTGATAGTGAATTTTTTTGGTCTTGCCTAGACACACTGGGAATCGACTGCGCGCGTGCTCGTCTCGTGGGTTTTCGAGGTCATTGGGTCACACACTCATATTAGCTTTACTTCAAGTGAGTATTTTCCTTTTGGCGTATCTTTTGCTGCTGTTCTCCAGAACATTTTTCTGGGGTTGAGAGCTCACGTTGTTCTTTTTTTTTATCTTTGCAGACGGACAGTTGGAAGCCACTCGAATTGTGGAAAATAAAATAAAATGGGCTTCGGACGAATTGGGGGTTGTCAACGTCGCAGGAAAAAGGAAAGGAAAACAACAACAAGAGGTGCAGGGAAGTAGGACGTGGGTCAGAAATGTCTCACGGGCACGGCAACCAGTCAAGAGAGCAAACAAGGGGAGGGGGAGCTACCACGGTGTGTGTGTGTGTGTGTGTGTGACAGAATAAGGGCTGCGGAGACGAAAACAAAAAAATGGTTGCGAGAAGCATGCCCAGAAGATGTGAGGTGAGCTGCAGCGAGTGGTGTCATCTCAGGGACTGGACAAGAAGAAGAAAAGAAAAAAAAGAAAAGAAAAGAAAAGAAAAGAAAAGAAAAGAAAAGAAAGAAAAAGCGAAAAAGAACAAGGGAGAAAAGACGAAACGAGAACTTCTATGTTTCTCTACCCTTCCCTGCCACTGAATGAAAAGGAAATGTTTATTTGGCGAAACATGCCTTCAACTTGAACCCTTGGAAAAAAGAGGTCCAAGTGAACAGCACCAGGGAATGGGTGGCCAGAGAAAGAATCTGAGTAGAGGAGAAAAGTGGAAGTAACGAACGAGGAGTCCGAAAAAGAATTTGAAAGAACGTCCGGGACAGAGTGACATTCAGCGAAATAGAACAGAAAAAAAAAGAAAAATATAAATAAAAATGAAGGAGGGAACGGAGGGGTTGAGTAGAGAAAGAAATGTTTATTTATTTTTTTAAGCACACACATTGCCATAGATTTTGAAGTTCACGTGCAGCACAGAACGACAAAAAAAGGAAAAAGATCGGAAAAACCACTCGTGAGTACGTGGAGTGGGGTGATGGCTGCAGCGGGAGACTTCACTTTCACCTTCATTGCTCTGTCCAACGGGCACAACATGCCAATCGTAAACAAGTTGAACAGAAATAAGAAAAAAACCCGGGGCGGTGGGGGAGAGCGTGAGGAAGACTGAGAGAAGGCAAGGAAACGCTGCGCGCAGGTTGACCTTACAGGATGCCGTAGATGGAGGCGGCTGTGCCGAAGACAACGCTCACGACACCGGCCAGAATGAGCGTGTACGTGGCGCAGTACTGAAACCACCCAACCTTCTTGAACGACCAGTTTCCACAGTACATGTACATAATCGGGGGATACAGCATACCCACGAACCCACCACAGAGGGCACCGACAAGTCCAAGGACAATGTTAATACTCGGAATGAAGAGACCCGCGATGAGGACGACGGTCGCGAAGATGGCGGACCAGAAGGCGTTCTTGAGCCACGACATGGTGTGACTGTCCCAGCCCATGTAGGTGTAGAAGACATCACGAATAGGGATCTGATGAAGGGCAAAGCCGACACACAGCTTCAGCAGCATGCCGGCATACGCCACCCAGAACTCGGGATCCTGGCGGGGCTGATACTCCAGCAGGATCGAGTCGATCACGGCAGGGCCGAAGCGACCGTAGCCAAAGACACCAGCGCAGACGTAAAGCAAACCACACACACCCATCGCCAGCGTCCCGTCGCGGACGAAGCGGAGGGGAGACGGCTGGTTGGACTGATAGTAGATTTCGTACGCGTTCATCTGCACAAGGCAGCTGAAGGCAATCACGCCGAGGCCGACGATCGCGTCGTTGCCAGTGTTGAAGAACTTGACGTCCTTGCGCCAGCCGTTCTCGCCGACGTATTCGCCAAAGTTGACGATCACGCAGAGAACGAAGAAGAGCACGCAGCCCACAGCCACGGTCGAGACGTGACGCATCGAGTCGATGTTCTTCAGCAAACACATCGGGAAGATGCAGACCAGCCAAATCATGGAGGTGAGAAGACGGTTGCCAGACTTGCTGCGGAGGTACTCGGGGACGGCGTCGTCATCGAGGACGGGGGTGAGGAGATTGCCGATGGAGATGATGTAGCTCACATCCGTGCCGAGGCAGAAGACGACCAGGAAGAACGAGATGACAACAGACGGCCAGAAGCCCAAGATGGCACGAGAGATCTCCGCGTACGTGCGGAGTCCGGTGATCTGTGCGGTGCGCGCCATCAGCCAGAGTGAGAAGATCGTCAACACCACCATCACCATGAGGATAATAAGAGCGAGGGCGAGACCCATGCTGTTGAACGCCGCGGGCAGGCCGAGAATACCAGCGCCTAGGGTGGCACTGCCGAGGGTGAAGGCACTCGCGACCATGCCCCCTGGCGGGATCATGTACTCGAAACACCGACGGGGCCACGACATGGTCGCCTTCTTCCGCTGACGGCGCTGCTCCGGGGTTTCGTTTTCTTCTCCCTCCTCGTCGTCCATGCCGAGATCGGCGATATCCACGCCATCGTGGATCCGCTTTTTGTCGGTGTCGTTGCCGTTGTAATTGGCATCGTTCTCATCGCCAACGCCTCGGCGAGGAGGCTGGGAGTAGTACGGGGCTGGAAGGGCCTCGGCGTATTTGGGGGCCGCACCGGCGCGGGCCTCGCGGACCTCGCGGGCTTCGCGAACGGGCGCGTGGGTCAGGACCTCCTCAGCGACCGGCTCACTTGGGAGAGCGGCAGGCTTGTCTGACGGCGCGGTCATGATCGATGTATGTGTATGTACGTACACGAGTGTGGGAGTGAGTAAGCGTGAGAGTGTGTGAGAGTGTAAGTACGCGTAAAAGGGCAAATTAGTGCGTTGTGTGTGTGCTCTGTGAGTGAAGGGAGGCCAGAGGGAAGGACGTGGGGATGGAAGAAAGAGAGAACGTGAGAGAAGAGAAGTAGTTGGGTGGATGGGGACAGTCCTATCACCCCACGTTGGCTTCAAACAGCGGCACGCATAGGCACAAAGAGAGAGGGGTACACATATAGATACAGCAAAACAGGTCCGAAACAACATGGGGTGCTGAAGGCCGCAAAAACAGCGCGAAGGTTTTTGAGTCTCAAAGATGATGAGGGGAACGTCAAGTTGACTGTTTTTTTAAAAAAATTACTTTCTAATGTGAGGACATACACACACACAGTGAGACAGAAACCACGACTCAAAACACAGCTTCACAGACACCTCTCTCTCTCTTGCTTTGCAAAGTTCTCTTTCACCACCCTTCGTTGTGCTGCTCACGTGTAGACGCGACCAAGGTGGTAGAAGAGCCGGTGCTTCGACTGCTGCTTCTCAGCGTACTCGTACGACGTGTAGCCGCGGCTGTTGAGCATCTCCTCAATACTCTTTGAGTAGACATGATTGACAGAGCCGTTGTACAAGTCGTTCACTCCACGCGGCAGAAAGCGGTTCATGTAGCGCTGATACGTGTTCTGAAAACGCACATATGGGTTGACATGCTTCATGCGTTCGTAGTACAAGCACCGATCCGTCATCTCGCGCAACGCATCTCCGTTCGTGCCACGCTCGTCACTGAACTGCTTCACGGCATCGTAGAAGTGTCGCGAGTAGGCGTCGACCTGATTTAGCAACTGCACGCCGTCCTCCAGGGCGATGGAGAGGCCCTGCATCCAGAAAGGGTGGGAGTAGTGCGCGGCGTCGCCAACCAGCACGGCAGACGGTAAACCGACACTGTTGTGATAGTTCTCGCAGTAGATCGTCGGCGCCGGCTGCACATAGCGACGAGGTGCGAAGGACACCAGCGTGGCGTTGGGATCAGTCTCGTGCACGTCGCCCAGATACTCGCGCAGCACATCCTGATCGCTCAGACCCTGCAGCTCGCCAATCGGGGCATACGCCATGACAGAGAAGAGGTTGCTGCCCTCGACGCGGGGAAACGCAAAGAAAGCCGGGACTTGGTACGCTGAGCGTACGTGGTAGCTCGCGGCATCCGTCACGGGGCGCGTCCGGCGGCGATGCAGCCAGCGGTGAATGTGACTACCACTGAGGACATCACTGCGGAGCAGATACCAACGCGTGCCCATGTCCACATCGGCAGCCAAACCCTCCACGTCGAGCAGATCTCGGAGATGGGACCCGACACCTTCAGCGCCAATAAGGAGATCGTAGTCCACCGCGGTGTCGGCGGCCATGCGTTCCCACTTGAGGGGGTTCAGGGTGAGGCTGGTGTTGCGCTGACGACGACGTCTCTGGTTCGCTGCAGCCGCCACCACCGCCGCCGTGCGCGCCTCTTGTGTCATCGTTGAGGAAGAATGGGAGGACCCCGCGGCTTCGCCAGAGGCGGCGGCGTCTGTGCTGCTGACAGGGTCTATTCCCAACAGCCCGGCGAGGCGCTCAGACTGCTCCCGCTCAGCCGCACTGCCCGTCCAGGGACCAACCGTCAGCTGCTGCCGCAGCGTGTACACGGCCTCAATCGTTTGGCGATAGAAAACTTGGAGGTTGCCCACTGGGTCTTCTGCGCCGGCACCGTGGCGTGACGCCGCACGCTGGGCCAGATCTGCCAACGCCGCCGTCGCATGGTGTTCCAAATACTGACGGAGAAGGAGAAGGTCGATGGAGAGCATCTTCACCGCGAACGGGTGGTGCTCAACGAGACCGCGCGTTAACCAGCTGTTGAAGCCACCCGGATGATCAAGGACTCCCGTCACCGGCACACCCAGATCACGGATCTGCCCCACGCGCAGACCTGCCGCCTCGAGCGAGTCCACAGCACGCCGCGTGAGCAGCGCGTACTGGAGCTCGGCGAAGGGCCCGAAGACATCGGCGTCGTCCGCGTTCTGATCCGCCGCCTCTGCTGGTGTCTTGTCCTGGGTTGACGTGGCTGCTGCAGGTGGTGAGCGTGACTGGCATGAAAAGTGAGGTCGCAGCAGCGGTCCACGGTACGGCGGCCGTGGCGCTGACTCCACTCCGTTCTGCACCGTCGTCGCTGCCGCTGCGCCGCCGCTGTCGGCGTGGTTCGCCTGAGCCCACGCATCTTCCTCAGAGCCCGTCTCAGCCGTCGTCGAGGCCGAAGCGGCGGCCGAGGCTGCCATCGCCTCTTTTGGGAATGACGGGCGTGGAATCTGTGCGAACGGGGCGCCGCGCTCAATAACTGTCGTGTGCCAGCCCCTCAGCGCAAACTGGGTCGCCACCGTCAGCCCGACGACGCCGGCGCCTGAGATGACGACGGTGCCCTTGTGCGGCGACGGCTTCCCAGCCACGACGGGCTGCCAGTGCTCACCCCGGACCGGGTACGCGCGGTTGCTCATCGTCTCCAAGTACAGGTCCTTCGGGAGCTCATTGGTCTGCAGCTTTCGTCCGGTGCCATCCGTGTACCTGTTGGTCGAAGCGAGTCGACGACACGTGCGCCGCAACATGACGCGCTAAGCTAAATCAAAGGCAGCTAGCAGAAACATAAGAGAAGAAAACATGAGAGGAGAATGAGAGGGTGTATTGAAAAGCGGATAGCTTCACGCATTCAGCAAAAACACACAAACACATTGGGTGCGTGTGTGTGTGTGTGTGGAGGGAGCGCGAGAAGTGTGCGTGCGTGCATTTAAAGTGATCCACGGACGGGGATGTGATGCTGTGTCAAGGAAACAGACCAGTCTTGAGAAACGTGGGTGGACTCCGCTGAAACTCACGTGAAAAGAAAAGCAGCGCTGCGTTCTCCCCTAGAACATCCAACTTTTCTCGTTCTCACTCCCAGGTTTTTTTTTTTTTGCGTGTCTCGAAAAGAAATATTGCTTAGGGAAAAAGGATGATAGAACCAAGAGCAAAAACAAAAGAAAAGACACTGTAAAGGACAAATCCATTCTTCCACGACATGTCATGAGACTCACTCAGTCTTTGGGTGATGACGACGCCTATGTGTGTTGCTGGGAGACTCAATAAACACAGTAACCAGTAACTCCTCCACATCAGTGAGCATGCCCGTGGTGCGGAACGCATCGAGGACCTCCTCGGCCGCGTCTGTTGTGACCAAATGGGCTTCACACAACCTCGCGAAGGCCTTCCACACAACGCGATACGCCTCGCGTGAAAGGGATGTGACGGGGATCCGTCCGGACCACGCAACCACCTCAGTGTGAGGGGGCGGCAGCACCGATCCCACCGGGACAGCAAGTCGGGTACCGGTCAAAGTGAAGAAATCGGCCATGACGCGCAGCCCCACATCACCGCGTTGGTTCAGCCGTGCCGCGCGGAGCAGCGAGAGGAACGCGTGTGGCCCCTCAAGACGCTTGTACGGCTGCTGCCAGAACAGCACATAGAGAGACTCTGTGAGTGCGAGATCAGGGGCAGCGTGACGCACAATCTCCATCAGCACACGCTGTGGGAGGATGGGTGTGTCATGCGCACCATGGGTGGACGTTGTTGGGAGAGCCACGAGCTCAAAACACGCAGCGGCAAGCGCCGGTCCGCCATGCAACGTATGACCCTCCCCCTTCTCCGCGAAAAGGCTTGGCATCGCGTACTCACAGTCACCCACGTGCGCAGCGAAAGCCGCATCAAGACGCACGCGCTGGAGAATGAGAAACACCATGTACTGCTGAACGGGTGTCGGCCGGCCTTGTGTCTTGTGAAGCGTGGAGAGGGAGAAGCGGAGAAGCCGCATCGCCTCCTGCCACGACCCACAGGCCACGTGAATGAGTGATTCTGAGAGCCGCAGCGGAATAAAGTGAACCGAGTGCGGGATGACAGCAAGAGGCGGCGACGTCAGCACGTCCAGCACCATCACGCGTACTGTCTCTGCCTCCCTATCGCTGCCCTCTTTCGTTCTCAACGAGACCTCGACGAGACCGTCTGCGAGCGCCATCCACGCGCCCTTGACCTTGGCGGCCTCGCTGCTCTGCCCAGCCAAGACGTCGTCGGCGGTCGTGGTGTCTGTGCGTGCTTCCTCAGGGCGGCGCCGGCGCGATTCATGGGCAACAAACGCGCGCAGGGTATCTTCGGAGGCGGCACTCAACACACGAACCGCCTCGTGAACCTTGGTCCACGGGGAGGCCGAAGCCTGGGTCTCCAACTCCTGCTGCTGCTGTTGTTGTGATTGTGGTATCGGAGACTGTGCCGTGCCGTGCGCCTGCTGTTGAACGAGTGCAGCCCAAGCGGCGGTCTTGGCAGTCATGTCCCATGATTTGTGCGGCTCACCGATGAAAGCCCGCACAAACAGATCGCGGAGCACTCGGTGAGCCTGTGTCGCGCGCAGGGCATGCACAAGAGGTGCTGCGAGACAGACGCGAACCGACACTGAGAGACCATCCAACCCAGACGATGACTGTGGACTGCGTGATGGAAGGCTCTGCCGTATTGCGGTGTCAAGGCTGATGACGACGTGACAGGTGGTGGCCACGTGGGTGTGAAGTGCTGTCGTCTGCAGGAGAGAGGCGCTCGCAACTCCCACCTCAAGGCCGCCGAGACCATCCAGAAGAGCGTGCAGCGCGGCAGGTGCCACGCCGCCGTGTGGAGCGGACGCACAGAGCACGAGCATTGCTAACCCACCAAGAGCATCGCATGCCTCCTCGCGCGCCTCAAGAGCCGTCTGCACTGGAGTGAGAGCGGCAAGCGACTTGAAGAGATGGAGCGGCTCGCGCCAGGCCCCAAGCACGACACACAGCGTGGCCCATGCACGCAGCGACGCCAGCTCAGCCTCTGTCGCTGAGGCAGTAGTGGTCACAAGAGCGGGGAGAGAAAGCCGACGTGACCAATGCGCGTGAATGTCAAGCAGGGCCTCACGCGCGCGTACAAGCGCAGCCGTCGCCGTCTCTTTCCTCTTCTTGGTGCTTGTCGTGACCGTGAGGTCCAAGCCCACGAGATCGAGGGCCAGGATGTGGAGCAGCGTACTCCACGCGGATGCTGCCTCGACATCGTCTTGCTCAAGACCGTCTTCAGATTCTGAGTGAGAGAGTGAGTCGTACAGGAGAAACAGCGTGCGAACGTGATCCGCGACGAATCGACTCCAGGCAGTGCAGACCTGGCTGTTCGCGTGCGCCAGAGCCGGGCGGTACACGTCGATGTACGACTGGTGCAGCCAGGTCACAGACACCGACAGCGGAACACCCGAGATGGCGATGGCGAAGAACAGCGCGTCTCCAAGACGCCGCCACTCTTGGGCCTCAGCCGTAGCGGCGGTGGACATGGCCAACTCGACAGCGAGGACCGCCTTGTGCATCGCCTCCACGTCACTTCGCGTGAGACGTTGCGCAAGCTGTGCTCGATCGTCCTGAGCACGCGACTGGGGAGCTGAGATGGTGAGGGCGTGGTGAAACGCAGTCCAGTCTGCCAATGCGGTCGGCGTTGTGATGGCGCGCTGAACCGTCTCGTCGTTGCGCACGGCACGCAGAAGCGTGTCTTGATCGATACCTTGCGTGGTGTGTGCCTTCACAGCCCCAATCAGAGCACGTACCAGGGTCACAACGGGAGGAGTGTCTTCCACGCTGTGCGCTGAAACAGAAGCTGCGTTTTCTGCTACCACAACATCACCAATATCGCGCTGCGGGTGCTGCTGTTGCTGCACCTCCGCTTCTGCGGCTGCAACACGACGTGCCTCGTTCGTGCGACGCACCTTTTCCTTTTGCTCGGCTGACAACTTTGTTCCCGCACAGGCAACCATCAGGTCCACGATTTCCTCTGACCACGTTGTGCCACTTGTCTTCTGCTCAACAGACACCCCAAAGACGGTTTCAATGAGCTGCACAGCGGCCACGGCGGTCATGCATCGACGCACACGTGCTTCAACAGCGGTACGGACGTCGGGGACGGTGGTGACGACATCCTGTAATGCTGCTGTTGTGTGTGCTGCGGGCGTCGTGAGGCTTGTCTGCCACGCCTGCCAGGCAAAAACAGCGCGACGAGGACGGCGTGTGCGTGTGGGGTCAGACGACAACGAAGACGAGGATGTGGGGCCCGCCAGGAACTCCTCCAGAGGTGCCTTGAGACCTCCAAAGGCTTCCATCGCAAGGACGGCCAGATCGATACCATGCTGCCCATCCAACGTGACAGGGTCGGCGGATGAGGAAGGATGTGTCGGCCACGTACCGTGGACCGCGAGGAACCACGTCAGGACGGCGCGGTGTACAGCAGCAGGTTCCCCTGGTCGCGACCACAGCATGGCACAGAGAGCGTCCACAGCGGTCACAGTTGTGCTTGTGTACTCACTGGATGCCCAGCGTGGCAGACAGACACGACTGATTGCCATGGGAAATGCGGTGAGGATCCGCTCTGCTTGCTGCCGTGCAAGTCGTGCCGCCGCCGTCGTCTCGACACCATCGATCGACGCCGTCGTCGTCAGGCTCAGGGCAACCAGTGCAGAGGCTGCCACGGACTCTGAGAGGAGCGAGCCTGTGACACGGACATGCTCACCGTACAGATCCCGCGGGGCGCTCAGCAGCGCCGCGACGAGCGTCTCAACCTGCGGCCCAGGTGCTGCGGTGGATGGGCACGATAGCCGCCACACGCGGAGAGATGCCATGCGGTCCAGGACAGCAATCATCAGCTCTTCATCCTCTGCGATAGCCTCCGCTGCGGAGACTGGCGGAGCCGACGATGATGACGGAACGGCCTGTGCGGTGGGACTGACGTGCACAGAGCTTTTCAGACATCGCGCACCAACGAAGCTCGGCAGGAAGAGCGCCGCTGCACGCAGGACATCCGCGTAACGAGTGGCATTGGCACCACAGCACCACGTCAAGGCAGAGGGAAGGAGTCCGGTCTCTGCAAAGGGAAGAATCACCTCGGCAGGATGGCGCCGTGTCGCAGACGCCGTTGTTCTGGTGGTCGTCGAGGCTGTGCGTGACGCGTGTTTCGCATGCGCGGAGAGCATTGGATGGAGAAGCAGTCCGTGCGGGATGGACTCCTCACAGAGGGCCGCGTAGAGAAGATGCAGCGCGGCGTCGTGCAGGAGAGCCAGTGAGGCGGAGTGCGGGCGGAGCAGAGAGACTGGGGACTGGAAGCGGCTCAGGGCTGAGCTGCCATCCGACATTGGCGGGAGACTGGAGGCACCTGACGCGGCAGGCGTGACAGGCGCGACGATGGCCGCTGAAAGCGCCTGCACGACCTCAAGAAACAAGATGGGAATGGTCTTGTCATGTCCTGATGGCAGCGTCCGTGAACGGCTGGATGGACTGGGGCGTGTTGTGGTCTGAATCACTGTCGTCGCTGTCGTCACAGCACGCGCGCCAAGAAACGCTTCGAGGGTGGTCAAGTGGTTGCAGACACGCGCCACCGTCGTTGGACGCCCCACACCACCATCACCACCACGCTCAGAAACGGCAGAGTGGGCGGAGACAACACACCACAACGTCAGGTGGTGCCGGAGCGCAAGCCATGGATCGTGCGTATCCGTGGAAACCGGGGATGGTGCGCAAAACTCAACGTGAAGCTGGAGAAGGCGCGTCATGCGTGCATGGAGAGCTGCCGTCCTCGCCTCCTCGTTCCTCAGCAGGTGAGACAGAACATGACCGTACTTGAAGCAGGTCAGCCACACATATTCGGTGTAGAGGACGTCCCAGGCCGCGTGCACCGCGAGGAGCAGAATGCGCTGCGTCTGAAGAGGATCAACGGCGACACGACTGGGTGGGATGCGTCGTGGCGATGACGCGCACAGTGGAAGGAGGACATCCGGAATGAGCTGCGGTGTGCGCGGGGTGGTGGTGGTAGTGGGGTCGCGCTGACTGACGTCGGCACGGGCCCCTCCGTTCTGTGGAGGCGGAAAAGGGGAAGACTCAGCCAGGTCGTCCGACAGCGTCGGACCCATCAGCTGGTGGAAGGCGCGCGCCATGGCCTCGGTCCTGGCAATCACCTCACTGTGGATGTGGGGGTTCGCAGAGCACGCACAACGCAGTCTGTGCGTGTCGAGCGCGGCCTTGGTGAGAAGATGATGGACTGTTTTTTGCACCTTGACGAACACCGCCACGAGTGCATCCACCAAGGAGAAGACCTCGGATGGGGAGGACAGGAACACACTGTTCGCTGATGTTCCTCTCTCTTCTTTAGGAGCAGGATAGGCGGGACTATGCTGCAGCTGAGCCACGGCGTCAGCACTCACACAGAGGAGCTCGGCAAAGAGTGCCTCAATCACAGGCCAGTCCTCCCGTACATCTTCATGCCTGCCGCTTGTCAGACATTGCAGGAGAGCGAGATGGGCGGCCACCACGTGTTGCGCCAGGTCACCGTGAAAGGACGTGGGTCCCCATGACAACACTTCATCATGTGGCACAGCAGGAAAAGATACTGAGCTGCTTGAACGAAACAGAGATTGATTAATGGCCTTGGCGAGTACCTTCTCACGGCGACGACACGCCCAGACCAACGCGTCCAGCGCAAGGCCCCACCCCTGAACGCGTCCCGACGAAGCGTCCTCGTCATTCCTACCATCGTTTTGCACGCTGCCAGGAAACGCATGTGCACCATTCTTTGCCCGAGTTTGATCAGAATCGGCCACACGGAGAGACCCTGGCCGCAGCCACTCCAGCACCAGGCGCTCAACAAACTCGCTCTCTGCACGATCGCAGTAGCGGACAAAACGACGGAGCAACGGGAGCGTGGCAGAGCTGACAGGGACAACAACACACTCAGAGAACGGTGTTGGTGTAAACGGCGAACCCAACGTCACTGTCAGGAGCCGCAGGCAGTGAGGCCACAGCGTGCAGCGGTGCGGGGTCGAGAGACCAACCTGCTCAATCACCGCATCCACAACAATAGGGAGCACCAGCTGCGGTGAGAAGGGCGAGCCAGTGGTCAAATGAACCGTCTCTGCAGGAGGGGACTGTGACAGACGATGGAGGCCGTCGACGCGATCAAGCAGTGCACAAAAGGCGGCTGTCGCGGTGGTAGTGGCAGCACTCTGCAAATGCTGGACGAGCAGCACTGCCGCAGACACGACACGACGGAGAGCTACGGAAGCGGCGCTGTCATTGTCATCACCAGGACGTTCGGTCGTGTGAGGTGAACTCTGGCGAATCAACACCATTAGGAGCTCCGTCGCGCGTCCAGCACCGCCGCTGGTGGCTGTCACCATCACCGAGTGAGGCTGTACCAGTGCGCGTTCGCTGCTTACTGACGTGGCCATTGCTTTTGTGTCTGCCAGCGTCTGCACAGAGTCTGTCAACCGGACTGCTGTGTCAACAGGTGGTACACGAGTCGCCGTCTTCCTCACCACCCCCGTCGCGTCAGTCGTCGTCGGGGTCACCTGCGTGACTTTGGTGGTGGGTGCAATCTGCTGCTCTTCATCTTGCGCGCGTCTGAGGTCGGCTCGGGTTTTCTCCAGCGCCTCGTCCTGCGCGCGCTGTGTCAACCGCGCTGCCGTCGCCTCCGAGACCCACGCGAGAGACGTCAGCGACGGCACAAGCGTGAAGATCTCGACCGGGCGACCACCGAGAAGGAGTGCGGTGAGCAGCCTTTCCATCGCCGTCTCTGTCACGTACACACACTTGAGGCGCGCCTGAAGACGGGCGTGAGCCTCGGCGGTCGCATCGTGCTGCCACGAGTCCGACAGCGGCGCCGGGGTCTGCGATGGCGATGACAAGAGGCCCAGGGACGACGTGACGTCCGATGGGAGCTCTTTCAGCAAGCGATCCAAGACGCGACGCGCGGCCTCCCCGAGCTGCATGACGAGCCCCATGTGCATCGTCGTCGCGCGTCGCGCCTGACGTACGGTGGTGAGTAGGATATCTGCCAGCAGCGTCACTTGCAGCGCATCTGGACGACGCACCAAGGCAAAGTACTCGACAGCCTCTTGCCATGGTGCTTTGCGCGACGAGGCCAGAGGTGCCGCATTCGGCGTCAGCGCAACGAGTGCACGGAGAAGCGGCTCGTGCTCACGGGTCAGCAAAGGACAGCCACGGATGACACTCGCGCCCGTTGAGAAGGGCTCCTCGCGTAGCCTCATCTGATGTCGTGCAGCATCCAGATAGGACTGATAGGCCTGCTCTGCCCTGGAGGTCACATCCTCGGTCGATCGAGAAGGCAAACGCGTCGTGTCCTTCGGGCGGCTCTTCCCCTCTCCCTTCTCTACTCCTCCTTCTTCTTCCCTTTGGTGCTTCTCAAGAACGCACTGAACTTGGTAGGTGCGCAAACTGGACTCGTACACGTCTGACGGTAAGGGGACCAGAGAGGACCATCCAAACAGACTTGAGGCAGCACCCCGGACTGAACGGCGGCTTTCTTGAGACACCACACGGCCCTCGCAGGCGATGAGACGCATCAGCACATCCTGACGCTGCAGCGCCGTCGCAGACTGCGCGACGAGCACAAGAGCGGGCGTCGACCAGAAGAGCGCCGCTTCGTTCGGTCCGAACTGTAAGAGCGCATCCGGGGTCATTGACGGGCGCTCAGCCTGAGCCTCCAGAGCCTCCAGCACAGGTACGTACTGCTGCTGGTAGAGAGCCAGGATATCGCTGTAACGGCGCACACGGCGCAGGGCGTGCAGAGCGTTCACGAGAAGTGGCTGCACGACATCGATCAGGAAGGATTCGCGTGTGCGTGCCCGCGCCTGGGCCTCGGCCAGGCCGCCATATTCAGACCCAACACTTGAAAACGATCGGACGGAGGTTGCAAAACTGTCCGCGCGCCAGCTGCTCACCGACGTGTCGCACAGCTCTCGCGCCACGACCCAGTCACCGATGTCGTGGGCCGCGACGCTCACGGCCAACCAGGACCACACAATGAGCTGCTCACTCGAGGCCGTCGAGAATGGCACAGGGCGTGTGACCGACAACGATGGTGACGATGCCCACGACGGATGTGGCGGTACCCAGCCTGAGGCTGAGCCGTCAGAGGCCTCCACCGAGGCAAGAGATGACGACGACAACAGCAGAGATGCACTCTGTGCACCGTCTCTGCCCCGAACACGACTACTACTACTGTCAGCTAAGCGAAGGAGACGGCCACCGCTAGGTGGCGTGATGCGCGAGGAAGAAGCAGGCAGCCAGATAGACAGACGTGCTGGTCGCAAAATGTGTGGGAAGAGCTGATAGACGTCGATGATGCGTCGCGAGGTGTCAGGGCTGTGTACGCGTTGCAGAATGGAGATCATCAGCCACACCGTGCGAGGCTGGGTCACGAGATGGCAAAAGTCACGAACAAGTGTGAACGCCGCGGTGGCGTAACCGAGAGCTGGATTCTTCTTCTTCTGCGCCTGCAGTTCTTGTCGTCTCTTCTCGGCTTGCGCACGCTCTGATGCGGATGGAGCAGCCTGCGCGGCGGCACGGAGCTGAGGACCCCGCTGATTCGTGGCCAGACGCTGGCCGAGACTCTTGAGCGAATCCAGACCGAGAAGATCGCTGCCCGGGCCACGATTGGCGGCTTGCAACACAGCCCGTAGCGGGGACGGCACAACGGAATCAGTGTCCTCTTGATCCGTGCCTTCACGACGCGTCTGTCCTGCCGGATCGGGTCCTGACAGAGAGCTGGCGCTGACAGACAGCAAGAATGCTTCGAGCACGTACTGGAGGGTCTCGTCTGTGAGCCCCAGACCCATGTCGCGCATGTTGTCAAAGTACTCGAGGACGAGAGGCCACCGACCACGTGAGAGAGCGACACGCATGAGAAGATGAAAGGTTCGCGAATTCGGTCTCAACGCGGCCTCGGCCGCCTCCAAGTCACTAACTTGGCGCCGGAGTGTGGCGATGGCGTTCTGCTGCGCAAGAAGAGTGGACACTGGACGACGAGAGGAGGCGTCAGGAGCAGACACGGATCCTTGTGAGATGCTGGGGTCCTCCTGCTCCTTCTCCTCTTGCGCTTCTTCTTCTTCTTGTTTTTCATCAGCGAGCAGATCTGCCTCAGCGGCGCGACGACGGGCCTGTATCACCGCACGTTCTTTGCCTTCGCGAAGCTCACCCACCGTGGCCAAGAAACGCGCGTAGTACTCCTCCACGTGGTCCACAGCATTCCAAGCCCCGTCCTGAGCCGTGAGCTGAAGCAGGAGGTTGAAGTGCTGTGCCGTGGGGGTGACGGCGTGATCGTGAACAGCGTCAAAGAAGAGACGCAGCGCCTCTTGCCAAGCCGAAGAGGACGCGCTCAATGGGGCTGCCAATGCTTCAGGGGCAGAGCCACCGTCAGGACGTGCTGAGGCCGGGGCTGCCGTCGCGGCTGTCGACGACGACGAGGACACAGGTGCTCGTGGCGATCCCACACGCGGACGTGCCGCACGTTTAGCCAGGAGGAGTCGCTTTAAGAACCCATCCTCTTCTTCACGTGGCGTCGTGCTGTGTGGAGCATCTGAAGATGTTGCCTGGGCGTCCTCTGACTTCGCCATCACCCCTGCGGACGGTGATTGTGGTTGCTGTTGCGGTGGTGATGGCGTAACAAGTGTTGACGCGGGTGGCCGAGTGGGCTGACGTGAGGCTGCCTGTGCAAGAGAAAGGAGCATGACGTGCAGTCGCTCACGAGACATCCCTGCTTCCGCAGCAGCAGCGTGAGGACCTGATCGTGCGCGGGAGGACGCCACGGAACCAGCAGTGCCGTCGCGTTGATGGGTGTCGTTCTGCTGATGCACTTGTCTAATGAGGAGATCACCGCAGAGTCGGAGGTCGCGATCTGCTTTGCTGGACAGTAGACGTGAGGAGAGAGGCGTGAGGCATCTGTGCTTGCGCCACATTGTTTCTTGCGCGTGATGAACAGGAGAGCAACAACACCAATAATCGCACTACGGAAACTATCAACGAAAAAAAAAAAGAACAGAGAACAAACACAAACGCCAACAAACGGCGGCCAATGATCTTAAAACGATGGATCTATCTAACACTCAATAGAATAGAGAGAGCGTACGGACACGCACTTAAACACAGTGACACCGAAAACACGAGGGGTACTGGCTTCTGAAACAGAGCAAGGGAGAAAGAAAGAAGAGAGTGAGCACGCAAGAATGGGAATATCCTGATCAAGCAACACACTCTCACTTCCCTCTCCAGACCTTTTCCCTCCGAGTGTCGTGGTCGTGCGCGTGTGTGATGTGTGCTAAGTCACGTATTCCCTCTCCCTCTCTCTTTTTTTTTTCTCTCTCTCTCTCTGTTTCTGAATAGAGCAGTGAAATAGGATCGAGGGACAGAAAAGGGAAATGTGTATGAAAGAGATAGAGGAAGGTTGAGAAGACCAAGGAGAGCGTGTACAAGAGGGGAGAGTACGAAATGAGGTGATAGACGATGATCGGGCTTGTCCTGTTTGACATCGAAGGTTGGCTCCGTGAAAAAGGAAGAACACATCTGACGATGAGGGAATCAAGGAAAACACAATCTTGAGGTGCATGAGGGATCGTACAAGCTCGCATATGTAGATATGTTTTGTTGTGTTCTGTGGAGTTCGGTGATGAAAAGCACAAAAAAATGCGGGAGAAGGTTGAAATAGGGGGAACCAAAAAAAAAAGAGTCGATAGAGGCGCGTCACAATAGTGCCACACCGCACAGACACACCCCCTGCTTGGAAGGCGCATCACGAACCGCCTGAGGCGTCCGACCACATCCCAGACTCGTAGGACTGCAAGTCAGTCGAATCGTTCCCCTCAGCGTTCATCATGCGATTGAACTCACTGCTATCATCGTCACTATCAAATGGCGGGCGTACAAACGGGTTGCGGTGACCAGGACGCTGTGGGTCATTGACGGCGTCAAGATAATCGAATGTGGTTGTGGTCGTGCTCGTGGCCTCTGGGGTGGAGAAGCCCCCAGGTGTCCCCCCGCGGTTCACGCGTGCCTGCTCGCGGCGATTCGATGCGTCGCTGCCTGAATCAGAGGCTGTGTTGTGGACGGCCTCGTTTTCAGCTGGACGCGCGGCCCCCACTCCCTCCGCTGCAGACGGCGCCACCGCCTCCGTGTCCGCCACTGACGCACGCAGCCACGGATGGAGCTCACCGTAGCACGCAGCCGCCCCAAAGGCCGACTCCATCGCATCTGTAAAGGTGCGATGGTACTGGTAGAGGAAGCCAGACAGGTGACGGTGAAACATGCGGGCGCCGAGACCGGTCGCACACATCACCACATTCCATAGCCACGCGATGGGAAAGGTGTCAGGCAGACCGAGGGCGTGACGGAGAGCAAGGAAGCCCTCCTTGGAGACAGTCGGCGCGACGTCTACCTCCACCCGGCCGAAGCCACCGACAAACAACATCTGCATGTCGTTGAAAAGATTCGGATCGTGACGAGGCAGCACTTCATCCTCCTCGTCTTCTTCGTCTTCTGGGTGTTCAAGCCCACCCCTGACACCACTTGCCTCGCCAGGTATGTCCTGACTATCTGCAGGGCGAGTACCGACGTTCTTGTCCATCGCTGCGGCTCTGGCGGCAGCGGCGGCCTGGGCCATCGATTGGGCGCTGGGCACTACGCGTGGCACGCTCACATCGGGTGAGCCTCCATCTTTCACGTCATCTTTTTCGTCTTCTTCTTCTTCGTGGAAGACGATGTCAGAGCCGGTAGTGGTGAATGATAGCGAGACGGCCGCGCGCTCTTCACGGATGTGCAGGACAGCCGATAGACCTGGCCCGGCCGCTGAAGAGCCAAGCGGTGACTGTGGCTGAGCAGGTGCTGGGTCGGGCATGCTTCCTACGACTGCGGCTGCGACGGCAGGGGCCATCGTCTCTTCGCCCAGCTGCGTCTCCTCCGTGAAGGAGATGGACTCTGGCGCATCCTGCTCAACGAGACTGATGCTGGTATCGAGTGACGTCGTGAGAGAGGAGTCCAAGCCACTGATGTCTGAACTTGTGTTCGTTGTGTCGTCGTCGTCGTCCTCAGCACTGCCACCACGACCACGACCATCACGTCCCACCTTGTCTCGTCGCTCGCGTCGACGGCGAAGGGGAATAGGCTCCTGTGGTGTGTCCAGTTTGCGATTCACAAGCGTTCTGGGAAGGTCGCCGTGCGTGAACACCATCTTCATGTGCAGACGAGGAAAAGAGCCGACGTAGTAGGAGTAAAAGAAGCGACACTCCACCGAGTCTGCGGTGAGACTCACAAGTCGGCTGCAGATGGCGTACTTGTGCTCGTCAGGCTCCCAAAAGTGGTGCTTCACATCAGAGAAGGTGATGTGCGAGAGGAGATAAAGATAGGTGAAGACGTGCTCGGATGGGAACAAAAAGGTCACAGGCGTCGAGAGACGCGCGCTTGTCAACGGCACAACCGGATGTGAGCCCGTGGCATCAGTGGTGGTCGGTGTCGCGCTGGCCCCCGCCCCAGTGCGGGTTTCAGCGACAGACGAGGCCGGTTGCGGCTCCTCCAGCCACACCTGACCCGTCGGCAGCGTACCAAGTGACGGTGGCGCCAAAGCCTCCGCAGCCGCCGCAGCAGCAACAGCAGCAGCACCAGGCGCGCCGCTCTCCTCGCTGGCCATCATCGGGACGACGGCGTTGGGCAAGACAGGGAAGTGATCGGGAATGGGAAGGGCGTCTGCGGCTTCTCGACGGCGTTGCTCGTGCAAGCTGGCGATGGCAGCACAACGGGCTTCATAGACGACCGCGGCAGCTGGGCTAACGGTGAGAGGGAAGAACGCACCGAGACCGCGTGGCGGCTCCATGAAGCCTTCCATGACGGCCGAGTACAGCTCTGACTTGCG
This sequence comes from Wallacemonas sp. MBr04, assembly GCA_030849635.1. Lineage (NCBI taxonomy): Eukaryota > Euglenozoa > Kinetoplastea > Trypanosomatida > Trypanosomatidae > Wallacemonas > Wallacemonas sp. MBr04. The sequence continues at coordinate 9,497 of JASANR010001408.1, read as the reverse complement.
CTGCGGCGTCCACATCACATTCACCGTGAGAAGATCGGGGCCAAACGGGCTGCCGCCCATCTCGCGTGTGCTGAGAACCGGTCCTGATGCCTGGCCGTTGCCCCCCTGTTGCTGTGGGGCCGTGCCAATGTCTGCGACAAGAGGCTCATCCGGCGTATCCACCGTCGTCGTGTCCCCGACTTCGCCGCGGAGACACGCAAGACTGTGCGGGGCGACAAAGTTTTGGTGATAGGCGCAGTCGAGTGCGTACTGCGTGGTCGCACACAGGCGGCGGGCATCCACGAGAAGCTCCTCGGGAGTGGCGTACGTCTTCGTGGCGGGGTAGGTGTCCGCGCAGAAGGTGATTGTGCTGAAGACCTTGCAGTTATCCACGAGGCCAACCAAAGCGGTCTGGTATGGCTGCGAGGATGGCGATGGCGAGCCGGCGGAGGTCGAAGCATCCGCCCGCTGCTCCAAGAAGAAGAGAGCTTTGCGGCAGAGCAGCGCTGTCTCTGTCGAGGCGGCTGCTTGCCCCGCTAGCGAAGGTGCCTCCGTCGTTGGGCGTGCACGGGTCTCAGCACTCTCCAGCTCAGGTTCAGATTTTGCTTTCTGTTCGGCATCGGCATCGGCTGTAGTCTGTGTCGTTGCTGCGGGTGACGCGAACTCACGGATACTCTTCTCCTCCACTTGTTGAAGCAGTCGTTCAGTGAGATGGGCCTTGAAGACGTCCTCAGCAGATATGTCAGAAGCGCCAGGCACCTGTTCGTGTGCGGAAACGGTTAACATGAGGGGGCGAATGTGCAGTCGCAGCAAGGAAGCGGCAACGACACCGCTTGATACGTCGTAGGCGTCCACAAGAGACTTGTACGACGAGGGCCGCACATTGACGGTGCAGTTGATGAACGGGAGCGACAGCCGGGGTATGGCCTCGTGGACCGTCGTGTTCTCAGCCTTCTCGGACGCGGGCTTTCCTTCCATGATCGTCTTGACTGTAGTGGAGATGAGGTCATCGGCGATACGCGGATGATGATGATGGGACTGGATACACTGCAGGTAGCGGCAATCAGCAGAGGTCGCGTACTCCCAGCGCGTGCGCCAGAACTGGTTGCTCATCAGCCCCAGGCGGAGTCGCACCGCGCGGCGTGGAAAGGGCCGTGCCCTTGCACCACCACGACGCGGCACAGTCGCTTGCCCAAGTTTCTTCTTGCCCGTTGCTCCTGCGCCTACTGCTACGGCTGCTGCACGCGCATTTGGCTGGTCTGTGCGGCGGGCCTCACACGGCAGAAGAAGATCGTGCAGAGAGGCACACGTTCGGGACACCCGCAGTACGAGGCACTCCGTCGAGAGGTGCGAAAAGATTAGGAACAGCACATCCGGCGGCAGTGTGAGCAGCCCGTGTGCGCCACCATCCGTGTGGGCGGGGACTGACAGAGACGATGACGTCGTCGTCATCATAAATGTTGTTGTAGTGGCGAGTGGGCCAGCTTCTTGAGTGGCGTCCGACATGCAGCAAAATGAAAACAAACAAACAAACGACTGATCGACGTTCACAATATCACTGGATCGACGAGCAAACGTGAAGAGGGGAGGGAAGGAAGGAGGAGGGTGCGTTTGTTGGGATTGCTCTGATGGGAATAGCAAAAACCGAATGTGCCAGCTGATATACAGGAGGATGATACAGACGTATGTCGAAGATACTTCAAGTGATGACTCGCCACATCAATGTGAGGCCCCACTAAAGAAACTATCTTGGCCCAACGAGACATTCCTGTCGAAGAACCAAAACACACAGACACCACTTTTGCTGTGCTTCTTGCTCACTACTATTTTTGATCGTCTTCGTTGTTCCCGTCGCAAAAATCACAGCGAAAAGAAAAAAAGGACAGCTTGCTTCACTCACCATCCAAAACAACAACATCAGCAACATCTTACAACAGGGCGTACTCCTTCTCCACAGCCGCCCACTCCGTGAGCTCACCCTTTCCACGGAAGCCCTGCTTGGAGAGGCCACCCTTCAAGCCACCGGCTGCCATCAGGGCCTGCACGCGCGCCACGACCGCCTCCAGATTCGCCTTGTCCGCACCGGAGACGGCGACCTGGCCCGAGACGTGCGCGGTGGGGCTGACGGCCTGTGCCACCGTGCCCGGCACGGCCCAGGCAGCGACGAGAATGACGTCCGCGAACCCCGCCTCGTCCAGCAGTCGGCGCACCTCGGTGAAGTACTCGCCACTGACGTCATCGCGCCGAATTGTCACGGCGACGGGTGCCTTACCACCTTCGCGCGCCGCCTTGGCACGCTCCACGCGGGTGATGAGCAACGCCGTATCCGCCGCCGCCAGCTCCAGCGTCCAACGCTTCGCCTTCTTCTCAAGATCCGTCATGTCCTTGGTGCGCTTGTTCACCGTACTCACAAAATCTTCTGGGCGGCACCCGCCAAGATCCTTCGTCAGGCACCGCTCCCGAGCGTACATGGCATCGAACAGCTTCAGCGCGCGTTCGCCCGTCACAAAGTAGATCTTTACGGTGTTGTTCTTCGTTTCCTGGTGCAGCACATGCAGGACTTGGAGCTGCGAGACGTTCGTCAGATGCGTGCCGCAGCACGTGCCACTGTCCACGTCACCCTTGTCGATGGAGATGATGCGGATAGGCCCATGCACGTCCTCGGGGATGCCGCGACTGCGAAAGCGGTCTTGCTGCTCCTCCTTGTTGGCGGTAGCAGCAGCTTGGGCACGGCGCGCCGCCTCCTTGGCTTCCTGCGCCGCCATGTAGGCCTCACGGGTGTCAAAGACGTCGCAGTCAACCGGCTTTGCGGCAGCGATGGCCGCATTGCACGCGTCCTGAATGCGAGCGATCATGTCATCGCTGATCTTCTTCTCCTTTGTGATGAAGGCGTTGTACGGGCTCGACGGGTCCTTGATGTACGCGTCGAGATCAACCGTGATGAAGCAAAAGGGATGGGTCAGCGACCAGCTCACGGTGTCCAGGCACATCATGTCGGGGCGTTCGACGACGGCTGACAGCACGTGCTGCCCCGTGTGCTGCTGCATGTGGTCGAAGCGCCGCGCCCAGTCAACCGTTTCAAGGACGTCCGTGCCTTCTTCGAATGCCTCGGGACTGTAGATCAAGCAGGTGTCACCGCGGCGCACGACGTTGGTGATGGGGACCGTGCGGCCGGTCTGAGTGCAGGTCAAAGTCCCATGATCGCAGGGCTGACCACCGCCTTCAGGGAACAGGACTGAGTCCGTCAAGACTAGCTCGTACTGTGGGACGTCCTCGCCAGGTGCCTTGGGCTTGGTCTTCTTGCTTGTCGGGGCGGTGGCAACGGCGCAGCACGACACGACCTTGGCTGACAGTGTTCGCAGGAAGGAGTTCTTCTGGCACGCGAGATCACCCACGCGAGTCGCGGTGAGAGACATATGGGGAGAAGGGGAGGGGAGAGCGGTGTGCTGCCAACTGAGCGATAGAGAATATGGGGTGGGGGAGAGAGCGATAAATAAACGTAAGGATATAAGGGGATCAAAGTGAACAACACGTGATCTGAACAAAAAATAATAGTAAACACCAACAAGAAGAAAAGGGGCGACGGAGAAGATGAGGAAGAAAAAGTGACGGTGAGGATGCCACGGGAGGGAAGGGGAGGGAGGGTATCACCCATGCCTTAGTATGCGTATGCCACAAGACCAGCATACTAAGCATGAAGAACCACAAAGAATGTCCTGTCACTACGCGAAAGAGAGTAAACTGGCGCGCGAGCCAAGGGAGAAGCCACCTGCAAGAGGCTGGCCTTCACAGAGGGATTGCATGGGATCACCACAGGGACTGAGATCACAATCTCGAAACCTCTTCTTCGAACTGTTTTTCGTTTCCTTTGCTGAAAACAAAATAATGTGAGTACGTGACTAGAACAAAACAAAAACAGAAAGATCATCATGCAGCCCCCTCATCATAGAGAAAGAAAGAAAAAACCACAAAGTCCAGTGAACATACCAATGAGAACGGCGGAGGGAAGCTGCAAGACAGTGAGGAGGGCAAACAAAAAACAAAAAAAAACATCGTGTTGCAATAGCATCCCCAAGCATAAGAAAGTAGAGAGAGGAGAACAGAGACGCAATCCTACACACAGCCACACAAGCACATGTATCACATCAGATAATCTAACCAGTTTTTTCCTTTTGATGAATCCCTTTCAGTAGGCTTGTGTTCGTTTGTGCCGTGTGTGTGCGTTTGTGTGTGTGTGTGTGCTCCTTTCGCCATGTGATTGTCAGCGTACGCCTTGATCTTCATATTCCAGCACCCACGCACCGTCCGCTTCTTCTGCGATTGCTTTTTTTGTTGCTTTTCCTTTTCTTAATCTTGGAACTTTGTGCGGGTTTCAACCGACTCTTCGACCTGCGCCACCATCTTGTCAAACTTCCTCTGCTTCTGTTCCGCAAAGTACTCCACACGCTTGTCGTTGAGCTTCTTGTCGCCGCGGGCGTGGTTGCGCACAAAGATGTCGTTGATGCACGCACAGAACTGCTCCTTCAGCGGCGCACACATGTTGAAGATTTGCATCACCGGGTGCTGATCGCGGCAGACAAAGTAGTCGCGAATGACTGTCTTGCAGGTCGGGTAGTCAGAGAGACGGGGGTGGACGGAGACGCCACGAATGAAGAAGTCGTCGTGCTTGTCGGAGAGACGAATGTAGGGGTAGAAGTCAGCGCGCAGCTGCCAGTACTCATAGCTACGCCAGATGGGGACCTTCTGCTTCCACGTCTCGTGCTCGTGAATGTACTTGTTGACCTTCTCCTCGTGCTCAATATCGACCGTCTTGAAGTCCTCGGGAAGAAGACCGTGACGCGCACGCTGTGCGCCGGGTGCGATCGACTCCTTAAACTCACGCATCGCATCCTTGCTCATGTAATCGCGCGCCTGCTGGCGGCTGCGGTCGTCGTTCATCTTGGATGGTAGTGGGGGAACACGAATACACTTTTTTTTTTGAGGGTGATATACGCTTGCGGGATGCCAATGCGTCGCTTGACAAAAAGAAAGCACGTGAAGATGGAAGGGGAGGAGGAGGATACCAGAGGTAACAGGAAAGAAACTACAGAGCGGAAAGCAAGAGGACACCACCAAAAAAAAGTTCACACCCGTGACGTGAGATGGTATTGGATGCCGTCTGTGCGTATTGTGTGCACGCGTGTGTCGTGGGAACAGGGGGAGGAGGCGCTCGATCGCAGCAGGGGAAGTGGATTCGGTAACACCAAATAAGATGCGAGATGGCACCATGCGACCACGCAAAAAGAGATGAGCGCGATACGTATAGGCCGGGCTTACGTTACTGCTTGGGTGGCAGAATCCGTTCTGCTATTTTTTAAATTATTTATCCGTGACAGTGATGCGGGAGAAACCATTAGCTGCACTTTAGTATCCAGTTAAACGTGACAGAAAGAAAAGAGAAAAAAAAAGAAACACCAAAAACGAGAGAGGGAGAAGAATGCGTGCACATCCAAGTGGTCTCCCGCTCTCCCGCGCTATTTAAAGGCGGCAGTACAGGCTGCCCCCAGGAGCTCACACGGGCAACATGGCAAGCATGTCCCCAATAGAGTACGCCGGCACAGGAGACGACACCGCAGCACCTTGGGCAGCCTGCGCGACGCTCCACTCACCCTGCCCATTTTGCCAATCCAGACGCCGAACCACAAGCTTGTCGCTCTCACGCACACCGAGGTACACCAACGCATCACGTGCGATGGCCGCGGTCGTTGGCGAGCAGCGCGCCAGCACACCCTCGGCCACCACGGTCTGTCCGTCTGGTGTGCAGAGCCCGTAGAGTGAGAGAAGTGAGCCACGCCACTGCGTGCTGAAGGACGGAGCGGTACCGGCCTCGCGCGACGACGACGCCAGCAAGAGCGGGTGACCGCTGCTCGCAACGCACCAGACGCAACGCAGCAGTCGGGCAACAACGCGATCAACGGCACCGGTGCTGCGTGGAAGCACGCCCACGCGCAACACAGTTTTGCGCACGACAGCCTCGCTTGATTCTTGCGCTCCTGCAGCCGATGTCTTGGCCGTGGTATTGGGTGTTGTTGTTGCTGTTGTTGGTTTTGTCGTTGTTGTCACCTCTCGCCGCTGCCAGCGCAGACCAAACAACAATCGCGGGAGCATCAGACACGCTTGCTCAACCGAGAGCCGCAGAACTTGATCGGCCTTGGTGCCCGACGGGCTCGCGTCCGCCACGGTCGTCGCCCCCGGTGCAAGAGTAGGACACGGCAGAGGGAAGGCGGTGACGACCTTCATGACGTCCGCGACGAGCGCGAGCTGGCGCAGCAGAATGGCATCCTCAATCGCACGCGCATCGGTGGGGCCGCCGCCACCGCCACCACGGCTCACAGACAGTGGTCGCACGGCGGACGCCAGCTCGCGCGTGACGGTCTGCAGCACGGACGGCACAAACGGGATAAGCTTACGCAGGACAGCGAGATGCTGAAACTCTTGCGGTGTCATCGCACCACCGCCAGAAGCGGCGCCGCCATCGTCAAGACCCGCACCAGGCATCGCACCCGTCGTGGCCGTGGAGGAGGAGGAGGACGGGTACAGCTGAAGCGCGAGATGAAAGGTCTGGACACAGGAGAGCAGATCACGTGGGCTTTGGAACTGGTACGGGGCCTTGGCAGCGGTGGCCTGCGCGCGGTGACTCTCGTAGCCGAAGACGACGCTGAAGAAGTGGTGGAGAAGCTTCCAGCCGTCGTCGGTCCCGGCCAGCGGCACAGCCACACGCGCCAGGGAGAGTGCGAGTCGCAGGCGGGGATCGGTCTTGTGAGAGGACGCCCCATCACCTGCTGCGCGCCGGCTGGCTGCTCCAGTCCGCGTCTCCCCAACCGTGGTGGGCAGCAAGGTGGACGCCATGGTTGATGGGGCCGTCTGGGAAGAAGACGAAGAAGATGACGACGTCCGCTTCTTGTGCGGCTGGCCCTCGGGAGCTGGCTGCGCCGACTCACCGCTTCCTTCAACGGGGTCCTGACGCAGGACCTCCGCCAACGTCATGGGGATGCGCTCGATGAGAAGCTCCCGAGTGTACTGCACCAGCTGACGCGAGAACAGCTGGGCGCCAGATCCAGTCGCGCCACGACCGGAGCCGCTGGATCGGCCTTGGGCTTTGCCAGCCACCGCGCGGTCTTGATTGGCGCGCCGCACAAAAATGGCGTTTTGTGCCTTGAGGAACACGAGCACGGTCGCGAAACACTGGGCCAGCGCGGCAGCCATAATGAGCTTCCCATCCTGTCGTAACAGCTGCAGCTTCATCTCCATCAGCTCCTTCCACAGGTTCGCCCACTTGGGCAGCAGCTCATCAAAGAGATCCTTCACGAGCTGAGGGTGGTGCCAGGCGGTCGTCGTCGTGGAAGGATCCGCGCTGTGCGAGTCGGACCCCATCTCACGCAGCAGCGCGTAGGGGTTGAGGAACACATCGAGCAGCTCAGCCAGGACGGCCGCGTGCTCCGTGCGCAAGACCAGCGCGGACACCCGTCGCACCAGAGTGAGCATCCACTCCTCCTCAGCCTTGGTGGTCTCGTCGTGTGTGTTCACAGCCTTTTTTGTCGGCGCTACGGACGCAGCTGTCGCGGTGGTTGAAGCGGCCGCACCAGCCGTGCCCATGCCCAGCGTCCCAATGAGAGGGGTTGCTGAGGTGTTCAGGTAGGCCTGCTGTTGACGGCAGACAGCACGTGCGGCGGCACGCACTGCGGCCGGGGGTGCGGTGCTGAGGAGCAGACCCAGAAGCTCGACACCGGAGAGACGCACGGGGCGCAACGCGTGTGTCAGGCTCACGTGAACAGCCTGCAGAATGGCGACCACGTGATCGAGTTGCGCAGTCGTCGTCGTTGTGGCTGTCGTGCCCTGAAGCGCGTCTTCGCTTTCGTGGGGCGACTCTTCAGCCCACTCGCCCTCTTCAAACTGGAGCTCCGCGGAGGCGTCATCGCCAGCGTCCACACCACGCGAGGAGGAGGACGCAGCAGCGGTGAAGAAATCGGGTTGCCCAATGATGGTGCGCAACCCGTGCAGGGCGGCACGTCGCACGTGGTCCTCCGTGTCTGTCATTGCTTCGAGCGCCGCTGAGAAACACTTGAGCTTCTCGAGCGGGTTTACTCCCGTAAGAGGCCCAGCCGGCGCAGTAGGCGAGGCTGACCCAGCTGGCACTGAAGGCGGGAGAATAACATAGCGTCCCGCTGCATCCGCACTGCTGCCACCGCCACCAGCCAGTCGTGCCGCCTCGGCATCCTTCTGTGCTTGAAGAGCGAGCAGCTTCGCCATCGAGGCAAACGCAGACGCGCGCTGCGTGGCCTTGTAATGCTGCGTGCCAGTGAGGAGCTCCTGGAAGCTGTGGGCGGTGATCGTGGTCAGACCCACGTCCAGTGACTTCTCGTCATGATCACGAGGCCGCTTACTGCCGGGTGTGATGGCGTCTGCTGCAGCGGCAGCGGTCAGCGCCTTGGCCGCGCCAATACCACCGGCCGCCGCAAGCGAGGACGAGGTTGAGATGCGCAGGGTGCGCGCGTGCACATCAGCCTGCGTCGCCGTCACGGGGGCGAGCTTCTTGCGACCAATCTTTTGCTTGCGCTTGGTGAAGGCCTCATCGCCCTTGGCCTTCTTATCTTTGACGCGGACCATAACAGACAAGTACCTGAGAAAAACAAAACAGAACGACACAATGTGTTTCGTGACTACCGAAGAAAGAGAGAGCGAGAGACAGGTACAGATAGAGAGGGAGAGAAAGGTAATGATGACGAGTTACAGACACGGACAGACGCGTGACCAACCACCAGAAGGGAGAGAGCGTGATGGGATTGTGCCGCACCAGCTTCAGCCACAAGAAAAGCCTCAGCACACGAGAGACACGAAACAGAAAGGCAAGACGCTGCATCGTACACGCTTGGGTTGGACATCACTTGGCAGAAGCTTCACATGCGTATCGGACAGCTAAGTTGTTTTGTCATGTCAAAAAGGCAAGGGACCAGTGGACGTGCGGAAACAGTTCTGTACACATGGTGACAACACGTCCGAGAGCCTTTGGCGAGATGCTCTCACAAAGCAACGAACAAGGAGAGGGAGCACAATGACAAAAGCATTTTTTGAATGACAAAGAAACGAAAACGAAAGCGAGAAAAGTAAAGAAAAAAAACACAGTTCAGTCTAGTGAACGAAAAGAAAAAGGAAAAATAACACTTGGGGGGTTTGATGGTCGCGGATTTACTGTTGACCTGTTGTATACAACGTCCAGCGTGCCGCGTACTCGCCGTCGAGGGCCATGAGCTCGTCGTGTGTGCCGCACTCGATGATGTGACCGCTGTCCAGCAGCACGATCTGGTCGCTGTAGCGGATCGTCGTCAGGCGGTGCGCGATGCTGATCACGGTCATCTGCAGGCCCTGCGCGCGGCGCGTGGTGATGTAGTCGTCGATGCCGCGCTGCACGCGCGCCTCGGTGGCGTTGTCCAGCGCGGACGTCGCCTCGTCCAGCAGCAGCACCTTGACGCGGCGCCGCA
>JASANR010001407.1:0-35157 GCA_030849635.1 Wallacemonas sp. MBr04 | reverse complement strand
ACGTGGCCTTTGCCACTCGGTGACTCGGTCTCGGTCAGCCAGCGCGTCCACGGCGTGCACGTGATCACGGCGTGACTGGGATTTGGATTGTATTGGAGAATAAGGCGGACGGACATGTAAAAGTGAAAAAATGAGAGTAGAAGCACTGTAATACCTCTTAGCTAGACCAACGGTGCAGAGGATGAGAAAGTAGAGAAGGGAGAATCATGATGACGGGATCCAGAAGCAATGCGGCATGAGTGGGGCGTAACACGCCCTGGGAATGGCTACTCGCGCTTCATAGCACTATTGATGCCGATGGCGCACAGGAAGAACGCGATTTCGGCAAAAACAGTATCAGTTCGGCAGCTTTTCTGTGCGTGTACTGCACAGGGTAATAGAGGGGTGTGGCAGGTGAGCATCGCTTCTAGTGATGCAGTGACAAGCAACAGAGTCAGCCTGTCATCAAACACATATACGAATGCGTGCGCTGCACTGTGCGTTTTAGGCACCACGCCCCAGCTCGCAAAGATCCATTGAGTGCGGCTCGTGCGCAAGCACAGCAGTGGCCACGCACCATTTTCGTTTTCTTTTCTTTTCATTTGGGGGAGAGAACGACGGAATCGCCAGAAAAACACGAAAAAAGAGGTATTTTGAACGATGGGTATATCCAGAGCTCTGCGCTATTTCGGCATTTGGTTTTGTTACTCTCATTTTTTTTCAATACTATTCTACATCCCTTCTCTTACTTTCTAAGAAAAGCGAGCAAACTACAATGAATATTTTGTATCAAGTGAAACTGGTATTGTGTTTCTTTTGATGTCAGACAGCAGATGCTGGGCTGTGTCTTCCTCGCCAGGTAGCTAACTGCGTTTGCTGCATCCAGTGTGCCATTCTTGATGAGCCCACGCCCGGTGCACCTCCTTGGCAACATGAGTGAAGCGCACAGTAATGCTGGACTGCGTTCTCAGCTGCACCAATCGACTCGAGCACGTAGACGGTGTCAGAGAGGGAGTCGATCCATCCTTGCGGGCCACTCTTGGGGTCACTTTTGGTGCATCTCGAATTGCAGTTGTTGCCAAACTGTTGCGACCACTGTTGATGGGAGAGACGGCTGGTGCCTGTGATCCTCAAGTAAAGCCAGGCCAGGTGTGCACGCAGCAGCGACGCCTCCTCAGCCTTCAGCGAGGTCTTCGGGTTGAGCGTTTTGATCTCTAGGGGGTGCAACGGCTCGCATTTGCTGTTGTAGTTGATCAAGGTCATCGTGATTGTCAGGACGCACTGGGGGGAAAAGGTGTTTCAGTCCATCGGTATTCGCCTCGACGGCCATGCGCACTTGCAGTTGGAGCAGACTGAGCTCATCATCAATCTCTTGAAGCTCGGACGGGAGGTGTCCCGGGTCTGACAGTCTGGTGGATATCTCGTCCAGAGATGCGCGTTGTACTGGCGTGCAAAGATCACAAAGTAACAAGGCCTCACACCTCGATTTGAGAGCCTCCAAATGCGTCGACCACCCCAAAGACAACTCCTCGACATCCGCTTGCACATTGTTGCGCACGTTGATGAACGATCCCCAGTCAGCGAGCACAGGCGGCAGCGGCTTTTCTGCTATATCTGCAGCCAGCCTCTGCAGATCACCAACGGTCACGTGGTTAATGACAGGGACGTCGTCAATGACAGGATCGTTGTGGTGACGTTGCAAGAGGGCCACGACCGCGAGTTGAACGCACACCAAGAAGTTGAAGTTGTTTTCGTCGCTCGAGAGCACGGAGTGAACCAGATTCGCCTGGGACAAGATGCAGGTGTCCCTATTGAAGCGAAGCGACGCCACGTCTGCCACGACATGACTCAACTTGTTCACGGCACATAGCTGAATGAAGTCGCATATAAACCCTTTTTCCACTGGTGTGCCCGGCTTCAGCTTTGAGAACAGCCTGATCATAACTTTACCAAACATCCGGCTTTCCAGTAATCCTCCTTGCAGACGCCGCAGGAAAACAGGTTCCATCAGACGATGAAGCACCGTGACGGCCAACTCGTCTGATTGAACATTGCGCGTGAGAGTCTCCTCAAGGTCACCTTCTTTGCCTTGCCACAGTTCGCGCAATCGAAAATTCACAGTGTGCAAGAACTCGTTAATAAGGTTAACAATATCAACCAGTCTTTGCGCATGTGACATGACAAAGATGCTCATCTCCCTGGCTCTTTCGTTGGTGTGAAGACCAACCTGGGCGGCTTTCCAGACCAGTGTCACGTGGTGTGCAATGTTCTCCACATTAACCGCTTGTCCGTCGTCTCGCAGCTGCTCGTCTCCACGCGCGACAGTATCTTGCAACAGCGCCTCCAGAAAGGGTGAGGTGTACTCGACTTGGCAAAACCACTCTGTCTGGACAACTGGAGTTGCACCACAAACCGACGCCGCCAGGCATTCACGAGCGACATCGGCCAAGTCTCCTCGCATTACGTCCGCACGATTGTAGAAGCCAGAAGTTTCGGGTGGTGTTGGAGGGGGTAAGCCAGCGATCATTTGTCGCCCCACTGCGAGCAAGCGATCAATGTCTTCTTCTGGATGGTCAACGGCATGCTGTTCCAATGCATCTGGCAAATCGATCCAGGCGAAGGCCATCCCCAAGAGAAGGAAAAAAGGTAAGTAAAGTAAAAAAATTACGGTAGAAAAAAGCGAAAAAATATTTATTTATTAATATATTAATTTATTTTTTTTTTTAGCCACGCCATTTACCAGCCCAGGTGCGTTACCTCCCAGACTGGAAACAAACGAGTCAACCCCTTACGGGCACTAGCAGGTGAGAAATGCATTTGCGCATCCCCCTCATGACTTATGCCATGAGGGGGTATATGGGACTCGGTTTCAAGAGGGATGTGACCCACTACCCACTAAAACTCACCTAGATCGCGGAGAAAGTGACATCTGACTGCCCTTACTTTGCTCACACGATCTAGTATCCAGTGTTTCGGGGTGAAAGTTGACCCGTCGGCACGGTGTCGGCATGTGTGTTCCCCGCTGTATGGGCACTGCCAGAGCCGGCCGGCATGAAGATGTCACACCCCACCATCACACACAGGACTATCGATGGATTTCATCAATATGTTTCGCCTTCTGCAGCGCGCCGCGCCACATGAATGGACTACCTACTTGTTGGGGCTCCATCGCTCCACCCCGTCGTGCAGAACAGAACTCTCCTACCCGAAACCTGCCACATCCTGGCCTTCGATAGTGATCAAATCCCCCTCAGCCGTGGTTGATACACGACCGGCCTTGCGGTCCCAGGGTACTGGACTACTTGGTGATGGTGTGGTGTATCGGTGCTCTGTGTTTCAGGCGATGGAATCGGAGAGTGAGCCTCTCAGTCATGTGTGTCACACTACGCTGTACGATGGCTGGGCTGCACACTCGCGAGCAGCAACCGTTCGCATCTCAGAGCTAGTGGGAGAGCTTCAAAGTGGAGGAAGAGTGAGTATGGAGAGGGAATCGTGGGGAATACTGGGAGTTGCGTGCTGTAACTATCAGTGCCTAGTCTGGGCACGTGCAGGAGGGAAGACACTCAAGGGGGCTACGACGCCGCGGCTGAGCGCTGTCGATCTCAAATCGTTTCGTTGAGCTGCGTTGCATCTCACGCACTGCTTACAGAGGATTTTATTTTACTTGTGTGTGTGTGTGTGTGTGTTATTCATTGTCGTTACTGGGCTTAAACGTTGTGGTATGTTGGGAGGGGGGAATACGTGGTGGTGGTCGCCGTCACGGCTGGCCGCGTGGTGCGCTGCCTACTGTTGAAGCCACGTGGGTATGATGAGGTTTGTGGCAGCAGTGCTGTTTGGTGGCGGTGGCGCGGGGTCTTCGAGCTCAATGTGGTTCCAGTCAATGTCCTCCGGCGTGTCATCGGAACTGATGCTCTCGGAGCGGCTGCGCTTCAGGCGGCGCTGGCGCTTCCACGACAGCTCCTTCTCGTCGTCCGAGAAGTCCGGTCGCACGTGCTCTGGCAGTTCCTCGTCGTTGACGTAGCTCGCGTCTGTGCCCTTGAAAACGTCGCACTGCGACGTGGGGTCGAAGATCATTGTCTGGTGGCCAAGGTCGATGTGCAGACTCGTTTCTTCTTTGAGAAGCTCGTCGCGCTGAAGCCCCGCGATGGCATCGGCAGACAGTGGTGACGCAAGGACGTAGAAGGCGTGCCGAACTGGGCCGAACGTCGACACGACAAGGCCCACCAGGGTGCCGTCTGCCAGGCAGAGGTGCGTGCCGGCATCGAGCGCGACGGCCTCATCGCAGCCCTCCGCCACGATGGTGCGCTGCGTCGAGGACAGCGACGAGACCTGCGCAACGGGTGCCTCGGAAAGCCGCTCAACCGGGACTTTGCGATCGGCCTCCGTCACAGCTGCAATAAACTCTTGGATGTTCACGCCAAGAGACTCGGCGGTGTACGACTCGCGCCGAGCGCCGGTGGTTGATGCATTTGGGGCGCCATCCTCGAGGTCCTCATCCGAAGAGGATGGCACGGCCTCGCCGTCGCCGTTCACACGGGCAAGGTGAGGCACGAGGGGTTCGGAATCGACAGAGCTAATCGACACGTCGTCGCGCACGTGCGCCTTCAGATCCACAAAGAAGGGGACAGAGTCATCCGAGTCGCTGCCGTGGTTGTCAGACATGGCGGCGTGACAGTCTGAGAGAGGAAGTGTAAGGGAGAAAAACGGCAAACCTCATGAGAAGCAGTGAGAGAGAAGGGGAGGGGAGGGAAAGGAGGGAGGGCGAGAATGGGAAGAAAAATGTGCAGGAAAGTAACGCGCTCGACACACTCACAGACACACGCACGCACACGCACCTGAACATCACACTATTTTTTTTTGTGACTAGCACCGCGCCAAGGGAAAGCGTCTTTGACCGCTGATGGTTTTCACGTGCACAGTGAGACACAGAGGATGTTTTTCCTCTTTTTTGAGGGGGATTGATGTTGTCCTTTCGCTCCCTCTCTCTTCAAACAGATAGCGAGAAAGAAAGAAAGAAAGAGAGAGAGAGAGAGAGAGACGGAGTGGAAACGACCGCAAAGGGGAGAGGAAACGAGAGAAAGAAGAGAAAATATCAGCAAGAAGTGCTTATTTGGGGTTTCGTGAAATACAGCGACGTTATGAGCGAAGCGCATTCAGCAGTACCTGGTGATTCCAGTCCTCCGTGCAGGAGAGGTCAACGATAGGCTCCGCCTTGAACTCGGCCGGCTGGTGCAGATTGCGAAGAAAGTGTCCGTACAGTTGAGGAACAACCTGCTCCACCGTGATCAGCGGGATCTTGACACCTTTGTACTTGGCCCCATCCTGCATGTGCTGCCGCCTCATCGTGACCTCCTCTTGCAAGGAGGTGGCCGACTCGCCTGGGAGCTCGCACATCACAATCGAGTCGAAGTACGACACCTCCGTGCTGACGTTGTAGCCCAGACCATGCATAGACACCCAGTTGCCCAGCTGCAAGCCAATCGCACCCAGCTTGCGCGGACGCTGCGAGGCGAACTGGTCCGCCCACACGCCCGTCTTGTAGCAGTGCGTCGGGACGTCGTAGTCGGCGCTGGTGTCGATCATGGTCTGCTCGAGCACAGAGCTGAACCACTCAATGGGTGAGCGCACCTTGTCAGCGGTGCTGCGCTTCCACAGCTCCTGGATGTTTGCGATGGGATACATTGTCAACTGCCCCGGGCCATGGTACGTGATGCCACCGCCGCGCTTGGTCTTGACGACCTGCACACCGGCGGGCGGCGACGCTGGGAGACCAGCCGAGGTGTCCCGCCTGCCGAGTGTGTAGACGGGCTTTGCGTGCTCGACGAGGAGGGTGACGTCGCTGACGGCATCCGCCCTGGTCTCGCCGCGTTGACGCTCGAGTTGGCGCTTGCGCTTGCTCTCAAAGAGCTTCTCCTGCAAGGCGAGCACCGTCATGTAATCACGCTTTCCGAGGAAGAACGTCTTCATTGCATGGCAGTGAGAGTCAATGCCACCGGAACGTCAGACCGAACAATGCGGAGAGAGAGAAGGAGAAGACACTGCGTCTGCAGATAAAAGAGTGGAATTTGAATACGCTAGGGCAACGGGGAAGACTAGCAGGTTGAGAGTGAGTGTGGAGCCAGGTTTGGGGAAGGGGAGTTGATTTCTACACGCGTTCACCGCGCAACAGGATCACTCATGCACACACGCACACACAAGGCAACGGGGGAGAGAGAGACAGTTCTCTTCGCTCAAGTCATCCAAGCTTTGAAGTGCACGAGCTGAACGATCGCAGCAAGGGCGATTACCGTGGAGAAAAAGGTGGTGCGACAGCGACCTTTAGCCTTGCGACTTTTTATCTCTCTTCCTCATCGGCCAAGTACCACTTGTGAAGAAAAAAGTTGTTTCCCACTTGCTTCCATGTCTCGGGGAAGGGGTGTCTTTTGGTCATCTCCATTCTGTTTTTTGTTTGTTTTGATGGTTGTCGCTTTTTGGTCTTGTTTGCTGATACATGATAGCACCACGGCATAGGTGGCTCAGTTACGGCGGTATTTTTCCTCACCTCATCCATTTTCGTCCGTGTGCCTTTTTTTTCGCTAATTACATGCGCCACCAAGAAAGATGTGGGTGTGATTGTCAGGGTGGGGCTGGGCATCGCTAGGGCGAGGTCGCTCCACCGCCCTGATGAGATCGCATCGTTCACAGCTCCTCATTCGCCATCTCTGGTGCGCTACCGGTCGCACCCGTCTTCTTGTCGAGGGCGTTTTCTTCTTGAATAAGGCGCGCCGTGTACGCCGACGCAAACGCCTCGAATTCGTCGTTGGCGATATTCTCGATGAAGCTGAGCGTGATGCCGGCGTCGGACTTCTCGGCCACCACAAGCCGCGAGAACCACTGGTTGAGCACCATCGTTTCGTCGCGTTGGTCGGTCGTGGCCAGCTCAATCACCTTGGGCAGGCCGACCACGCGGACCGCATACGCGTCCACTGGGACCTGCGTTGACAATGGCGCGAGTGCCGCCAGCGTGGCGTCGTCGCCTTCGTTGAGGGCCTCCAGGCAGGCCACGTCATCTTCGTTCGGGACGTAGAAAAAGTACTCGTCCGGGTAGGCCTGCGACGCACACAGGCACAGTGCCGTGAAGCCCAGCGGTGCGTTCTTCTGCAGCAGGGAGCCGTCGCACACCTCACCGTAGTAGTCCGCACCACCGGCAATCAACTGCTGGCTCGCGACGTCATCGCAGGACATGAGCACGAGCGCCAGCTTGCCAAGAGAGACGCTCTCGGAGCCAATCTTCTGGTCCGCGGCGAGGCACATCATGTTCACCTCAACGGGGTTCGCACCGCGCGCCTCGAGGTAGGACGGCAGGGTCTCCATTGACTCGGGCAACGCAGGCACGACCGCAGCAGCCGCATCCTCGCTGTATGGCGTGAGCATCGCGCCGTTCCGCTCAGGGTAGTGCAGTGGCAGCTCGGCCACCACGTTCCACACGCGCATCTCTTCGTCAGACACGCGCACCCACTGCTCGTTGACGTAGATCTGGTTCGCGATCGTCTCGCCAGGTGTCTCGCGTTGGGCGGAGGCCTCCTCGTCACCAAGCTCAGCCCACCGGTCCTGCGGTGACTCCTCAGAGGCGGGCTCCTCTTCCTGCAGTCCTGGTGGTGGTGTGGACTGCTCCGAGTGGGTCACGTCCTCTGGCTGCGGCTCCTCGGAGGGGTCTTGCTCCTCGTCGCCAAGCTCAGCCCACTGGTCCTGCGGCGACTCCTCAGAGGCGGGCTCCTCTTCCTGCGGTCCTGGTGCTGGGGGCGTGGACTGTTCCACGTGCACCGCTTCCTCTGGCTGCGGCTCCTCGGATGGGTTTTGCTCCTCATCTCCGAGTTCGGCCCACTGGTCCTGCGGTGGTTCAGCCTGCGATTCTATGGCTGTCTCCTCCTCGATGGGTGGCGGTGATGGAGACGTCACAGCAGCAGACTCTTCGGCCGTGCTCTCCTCCTTCTCCTCCGCCTCCTCAGCGGCGGCCGCGGTGGGTGGCGTCGAGACCGCATCGTGGATTGCGCGCCACGACTGCGGGTCCTGTGAAACGGAGGGCGTGTGCTGGCGCGCCGCCTCCTCCTCCTCTCCGTCCGCGGCAGGCTGCTGTTCCTCCTGTGAGGCAGCCGCGCCAGCAGATGGGGCCTCCGCTTCGTGGATCTCGCGCCAGGACTGCAGGTCGCGTGAAAACGAGGCCGACCCGCGCGAGTTCACCGCGGGCACGGCGATGCTGGTGCGACTGGCGGCCTCCGTGGCCGACGGCGAGGCGACGAAGGACGGCTCCAGGTTGGTGTGCGGGGGACTGGCCGCACCGACGAGCTCGACGATGCGCGACATGACAGTCGCGGAGTCACCAACCCAGTTCTGGCACCCCGTCGCGGTCACCGTGTCGCCACGGGCGTCGACCGCGGTGGACAGTGCCGCGATGTCGGCTGACGTGAGGTCACCCAGGTTGGCCTCGGTGCGCTCGTCGCGGATGGCGTGCATGAAGCGGGTGAGCGGCACCTCGCTCTCCTCACTGGAGAAGTGCCGCTGCCAGAAGCGCAGGAGATCGGTGTTGGTGATGTACTCCGTCACGGGGTTCTGCTGCTTGCAGAGGTCATTGACAACGCGGGTGATGCGGGGTGTGTCGATGCCCTCGATCTGCGCACGGAACTGGCCCTCCTTGTAGAACATAAAGTACGGCTTGGAGTGGCGCACGCGGTTACCGACGTAGGTTGACCAGAACGTGGAAAGCGTGTCTGGCGACGCCTGCAGGCCCTTGGGCTTGGCTGTCGCGCGCTTCTTGTCCTCCGGATCCTGCAGGCTCTCCATCACTGCATTGCACTCGACGGAGAAGAAGCGCAGGTGCACGGTATCGCCGGCGTTCGTGTGCAGCAGACGGAACGTCTCGGACAGGGCCTTGGTGTTGCCCCACTCTGCGTTGTAGACATCCAGCACAGCAACGCCATGCTGCGCCTGAGAGATCTGAAGCTCGCTCTCCAGCTGCGTCGCACTCGTGATGTTCTTCACGACGTCTTTGTGCTGACCCTGCATGATTGGCTACGGCAAGGGTGGTGAAATCAAAAATGCAGCTTGTGTCTTTGAGGAGCTAGCAAGAAATGCTAAAGAAATGACTGATGTTGGCGAGTACGAAGGAGAAGTCAGGGAGAGGGATGCAGTAGTGAAGGAGGAATCGATGATGCGGGACAAACGTGTCTTCGGTCAGCCACGACAGTAGCATTCTCAGTCGAACTGCGTGTTGGGTGCGTGTGTCTGATGTGTGCTGTACTGAGTGAGTGAGCTCATTTTTTTGTGTGTACTTTGCTTGGGTATTGTTGTGTTTGATGTTGACGTCTGGATAGCGTATTGTAATACATCAGCAGCCCTATCTGTGGGCATGAAAGACGTGCAAGGTGAAACGTCACGAACAATCGAAGCAAAGTGGAAAAAAACGAAAAGAAATGTAGAGAGAGAGTTGAGGAAGAAAGCGAAAAACGGTAGTACTGTGTGTGTCTCGCCAGCTGCTCACATCTGCGACAGGCGTCTTCCACAGTACGCGCAGAATTTGGCCGACGCGCGTGGTGGGAGGTGGCCACAGCCCGCGCACGTCCTCTCGCTGGAAGCACGCGTGCTGAGAGACGGCAGACACACCGCGCCGGCTGCACCGTTCACATCGCACGCGTCGCTCTCCCTCGGTGGCCGTGACGGTGACGTGAGCAGCGCCATCCCAGCAGCAGAGCCCGCGCTCGATCGCACTGACGGCAACGTCCCGGCTGAGGACTCGACCGGCGCAGGCTGTGACCCCTCAGGCGACGGCTGCAGCGTCTCTCGGCTGCGCTGGTGATACGTGCGCGGTGACCGGCCCCGTGGCGGGGTCTGCGGCTTGGTTGGTGTGAAGCGTGGGCTGTCCCCTGTGGTTGGGACGACAGCGGGGCTGGCCTGCTGCGGTGGTGGGTTGGCCTCTGCCCAGATCCCCTGAAGCTCACGGAGGCGGCTCGCCAGTTGCGCGGTCGGAATGGCCACGTTCGCTTCCGCTGACTGGGACATCGAGCACTGGCGTGACTGGTCGAAATTGGGAAAAGAAAACGAGACAAACGAAACAAAAGAAAGATGTGGTGGTGAAGCGCTGCGAAAGGTTGCGCTGCTTGGCGTGTAGAGAATAAGTAACATCAAAGCAAAGACAGAGAAAGAGAGAGAAAAGGAGTGGCAAGTGGGAGTATTGTGTGTGTGTGTGTGTGAGCAGGTACATGTGTGAGGCAAACGGTGGAGAGAAACTGACAGACAGGCAGTGGGTCTGGCAAGGGGGGCCGCACAGTACGTGTCAGCCAGTCTGCCAAACACGACGACACGTCTGACAGGTCGCGTCAGAGGCACCGTTTCTAACTGATGTGCGCTGCCAACACCCTATCCAATAGCTGATGAGTGCAGCAGCGAGACAAGTGGCAGTGGCGCTCTGCGTATGTCATCTTCGTCTCGCATGGCAAGTGCACACATGCATTCGTATCGGCTCAGCGGTTGGCTGCGCCTCTGGGCAACTCCGAATACAGCTTGCCGTCACGCACAGTGTGTTTTGCGTCTCTGTGTGTGTTTCCAGTTGAGTTGTGTTTTTTTTTCTTTCCAAGATCAGATACGTAGATCACCAATATTGTCTTTTCAACACATGAAAAAATGCACTACACGAATTTTTTTATCCTAAACAAAACAAATAAAAACACAGAACGCACACACATGAAACAAGGACTCACGATCAAACAGACAAACGAGAGGAAAACAGGATAAGAGAATGAAAAACAAACAAGAGGGAGGTTGATGCGCTTGACAATACCAAGCGCGCTCCCTCCATTGGAGATTTTCTGTCGATAAAAAAAAGAAAGTGTCTCAGAGAGAACGGATCAACTGGGGGAGCGGGGTGGATGTGCAATTTCATTGGCCCCACGGCGGCTTTCCGACTCCCAGGTGGACCGAGTGTGCGTGATTACAGCTCGTCGGCCTCGTTGAGCTGGGCATCCGGGTTGAAGAGGTAGTAACGCACGGTGGGGAGCTGCTCCTCGAAGCACGTCTTGGTGCGGTAGGACAGCGTGTTGTTGCAGATGATACGGCCGTCGACGGACACTGCCACGACACCACCCCAGGCCTCCTCAGAGTCGAGGTAGTCCTTGCTCGTCTGCACAGCCACGGTCTCGCCGGTCTTGTCGCTGTACCACTTCTCGGCGTCCTTGACGATGCGCGCCACCTCCGCCTCGTCCTCCTTGCGGCAGCGCAGGACCGTGTCGGTGCGGATGAAGAGCAGCGACTGCTTCACGAGGTCCAGGAGCAGCGGCTTGTAGACGCTCGCGTCGCGCACCATCGCCACCACCTTCTTGCGCGCCTCCTCGTGCAGCTTCACCATAATCTTGGCGCGCTCCTCCATCACGCGCAGGCGCTGGTCCTTGGAGTAGTTCGCACGCGCCACGCGGCGGTCAATGTCGACCTGGTTGTGGCGCTTGTCGGCGTTGGTGCGGATCTTCGCCTTCTCCGCCTCCACGAGGCGCATCTTCGTCACGTCGTACTCCTCCTGGGCCTGGGCCTCGAGCTCGTCGGCCTTCTCCTGCGCCTCACGCTCGATGAAGTCAATCATCGACTGAATCTGGCGGGCTTCACTCATGATGCTGTGGATGATGAAAAGTGAGGGAAGAGAGAATAGGTGGGAGTTCGGTACTGGCAAGCGTGTCGCTAGAGAAAAACAAGCACAGAGAAAAAGAGAACTTAACGTGTAAGCTGTGAGGCAGGGAGAGGGGAAGGGAGAGGGAAGAGAAGAGTGAATGCGTGATAGTACGTCATGTCATCAGAGGAGGGGCGGGGATCGCAACGCCGATGACGCGTCCGCGGCAAAGTCAAGCGCTGCACCGTGACAGAGAAACGCAGATCCTTATCATTGGTGGTGTGAGTGCAAGTGTATGTATGTGTGTGCGTGTGTGTGTGTGCGCGCGGGCGGGCGGGCATCATCGTTGAGAGAGAGATGCTGCGGTGCACAACTTCTCCGTGTGTGGTGCGCGTCGCATTGCCCATGAGCGTTTTTGGATTTGATTTGGTTCATTGAGAGAACAGCGGGGGGCATACGTGTAGGCTGTACGTACTTAGTGTGTGAATGAAGATGTGATTGACGGGAAGTGCGTTCCTTTTTTTTGTGTTGTTGTGGTGGTGGTGGTTGACGCGTCAGGTGCGTTCTCCTCTCAGCTGCTTGTGCGGCACAGCTCAGCCGCCATGATGACAATGAGCGGCACCGTCACGGGAATGATGTGTCGCCGCCAGAGACCAAACGGCGCGTAGTGGACGACAACGAGCATCATGTAGAAGCACCAGATCGTGAAGATCGTGAGGGAGAAGGCGGTCGAGTATGTCGGCGCCATGGCCAGGAACAGGACGATCGCAGCAATGGCGGTGTAGAAGCGGCGACCGCACGTGCCTTCCGGCGTGAACAGGAAGTGAATACCCTCGCCTGAGGAGAAGATGCTGTAGAACCACACGCACAGGTACATGGCGAGGCCTACCGCACCGTAGAACTGAAAAAGGGAGAGAAATGACATCGCGTCGTGACGGGTGCGCAGAAGAGCAGTGCACTGAGCGTTCTGGTATTTCTTTTATTTTTTGCTAGTTACAGCTTTTGTTGCTGTTGGTGTTGATGGTTGACGTCGTACAAGCAGGTATTCGCCGGAGTGATGAAGGGTATGCAATATGACCAGAGAGTGTGTTTGAGTGCGAGTTTGGAGGAAAATAAAGTGTGAGGGGAGAGAGATTCACACGGCATGAGGATGCAAGGTCAGTGGAGTACTGCAAATCACAAGAGAATCGTCGTGGACGAGAGTGCATGATGAGCCTATCATTGCGTATTCATATCGATGACATTGGCTACAATATATTTGACTTTTCAAGGGAGCAAGGACACCAAAAAAAAACGTTGATACGCTGTTGAAACAGGCAATAAGGTCCGATCGTTTTCTGTTTCATGCGAAAAGGGAGAAGCAAAATGATTGCAACACACGACGCAACGTCAGGAGGGCTTGTGAGAGCTGAGCTTCATCACTTCCTTGGCGCGATCCACGCAGAGCTGCTCAATCAAGCTCTGTTTGCGGCCTTTGGGTGTTGCAGGAATGGTGATCTTTGCGTGCTGATCCGCCGTGTGCCGCCACAGCTTTCGCAGAGACTCGAGGACCTCACGGGAGGTCGCCTCGGCAGGCAGCTGATGGCGTACGACGTTGCCGTGGTTGCGCGTGGTGTGCGGGGGGGCAGTGGCGAGAGGTGCCATTGGGGCCAGTTTCACGCTGTGTGCGGAGACGCGACGGCGAGGCGATCTGGGGCCCTGGCGAGGCGCTCCACGGAACAGTCTGGTCACGGGCGAAATGCTCTCTTCGTCGCCCTTGGCGGTGCCTTCGAGTGCTTTGAGTTGCGCGAACTCGTCCTCATCGTTGTCCTCCAGCGTTGGTGCATGGTCGTGTCGAGGCGACTTGGGCATCGCGTTGAGCGATGTCGCGTTAATCGCGGCAAGTCCTTCCGTCGGTGGCGCGACTGGGGCGGGCTGACCCTGCGCCTCACCGAGTTGGTGCATCTCCGTCTCGAGAAAGGTGCGAGAGAAGTAGAAGTACTTGCGCACCACGGCCTCCCAGAAGCTGCGCTTTGTCTCCGCATCCACAACGGTCTTCTCGAAGATGGCGGCCAGAATGGGAATCTGCCGCAGCACGTCGTTCTCCGCCTGCTCGGTCATGACACGCAGCTGGAGCGTCTCGCGATCCACGAGCGACTCGAGCGCATCGAACGGCTGCGCCACGCCGCGCTGGTACTGGTCCGCGAGGAGCTGATCGAGTTCGGTCTGGTCCAGCATCCCGACATCGACGGCAGCGCCGCAGATGGAGGCGGTGACCCACTGCTCCGGTGAGCGCGCCACGTCCTCGACAGCGCTCTGCGACTGGACGATCATCTCCACAAGCTCCTCACGTGCGGCACCGGTTTCAAACCGCAGCAAATAGGTGCTCTCGCCGACGATCAGCTTTGCGCTGCACATGTCTTTGCGCGACCGCATCAGCTGTGTCACGGCGGTTGACTTGAACTGCGTCAGGATGCCTTCGCTGCCCGGGGTGTCGCTATTCGGCGTGAACGTGACCACGACACCCTGCACACTCATCTCGCCACTGACGTTGTTGACGGTGACCTTCATCCTCCGTTGCACGCGCACTCACAGGGGGGGGGGGTGGCTGCTGAGTGCTCTCTTTGGTCGATAGCTAAGGGAGTGAGGGGGAGAAAGAAAGAAAGAAAGAAAAGACAAAGAAGGCGTAAGTGTGTAGGAATAGCGCGTGGTGGCAGAGCAGAAAGTGGAGGGGGTAGCGCGACACGGAGCAAAGGCGGTTGTGGTGACGGACAGCAGGTCAGCGGTGGTCAGCATGCACCGCCAAGGAACTCTACCGCGTGAGGACGCGGCCTTGCCATGAGGTGCGGAGAGAGTGTCCCTCTCTGTGCGCGCCCGTTGAGTCCCAGCTGGTGTCACTGCACATCTGCACTCCGTCAACACACAAGCCGTGAGCGAAAAGTGCTGTACCGGTCGTGAGCCGAACGGAGCATCTCGATACGTGCCTTGCTGAGAGGAGAACTACGTCATTCCGTGTCCTTGGTTTAGATCTTTGATGGTGTGGGTTTTTTTTGTTTGCGGGCAATGGTGCGTGAGTGAACAGCCCGTGCCGTTCTGTTGTCTTCATGCATTTGAGTTTCTTTGTTGTTGTTGTTGTTTTTTTTTACATCCAGGTAGTGGCACATGCTGGAGCTTCGAACGAGTGCGCTCCGCACGCGCCTCGTCTCTCACGACCGGTAGGACATCGTGAAGTCGGTGATGTCGCGGACTCCTAGCTGAACCAGCACGCGGCGCACCTCCTCGCGGTCGTTGGTGTTGAGGACGAGCGAGTCGGGCAGCTTGATCGTCTCGACCGAGTCATCGGGGTGCTTCACAGCAATCACACGACGTGGCTCCCCGCGGCGGTAGTCATCCGTCTCGGGAATAAGCCAGCAGTTGCGCAAAATGCTGACGAAGCGCTCGTCGTCGTCGGTGGCGGGGGAGATGTCGTTGTAGTACTCAATGAACTCGTCCAGTGTGACGGTCCCCAGCTTGCTGCCGATGCGGCCAGGCCAGCAGCTCTCAAAGTCGAGAATGGCCTCCTCGCGTACGATCAGGCCGTCAAGCACATCGGGGTGCAGGTGTGCGTTGAAGCAGAACAGGTTGCGCATGTCCTTGAAGTCGACGGAGCCCTCGCCCTCGATGATGAGCTGCTGGTGCGCCTTCACGACAGCGCGGAGGCGGTCGGGGTTCATGTTGCCGCGCAGCCCCGCCATCAGGTCCTGCGCGCAGAGGACGTTGTTGCCGTCACGGTCAAACTTCTTCATGAGCACATCGAGCTCAACGGGTCGGAGCGAGACACCGATCTTGCCCACGCACTTGTTGAGGGCGGTACGATCCAGTAGAGTGCGGCGCTGCTCGCTGCAGGCCACGCCGAGCGCGAGAGACAAGGTGCGGAACGCGACACGGCCGCCGAAGGCAATCGCGCCCTCGCGAATGCGCTGCAGCGTGTCGTCCACGCCAGAGCCGCGGGTCATGGACATGGTGAGGTCATTTTGGTTGGTCCTCTGCATGGCGCTGCCACGGATCTTGGGCTGCGCATCGTCAGCGCCCGCGGAGAAGCAGAAGAGGTTGGCGTCCTGCACGGCGACAGCGGCCTGCGAGCGTCCGAAGCTGGCCTGTGCGTAGCCGCAGACCACCTTGCACTCGCCGCCAAAGCTGGTCGGTGTGTTCTCACCGCTGCACATGAGGGGCAAGTTGGTGATGGAGTGAACCAGCACCACGGGCTCGCCAATCTGGACAGGCTGACCGTCTAAGACATCCGCACGCCTGACACCGGGACGCTGCACGACGAACACGTTGTCGGCTGAGGCGGTGTAGGCCGCCACAGCGAGTTGCGACTCCGACGAGCGAAGCCCCGCCTGCTTCTCCGCGTGCACGTAGAGGAAGCCGCGCTCGCTGGCGTTCTCGTTGACGAGGCGCACGCGCTGGCCGTAGTGCAGCGTCGTGCCCTCGCGCACAACGGTGTTGAAGGCGACGTTGTCACTATCCGCGCAGCGCTGAACGACCCAGGTCGAACGCACCTGCGGAGCGGCGCTGCGGCTCACGCTGAGAGAGACCTGGTTCGGCGCTGGGTTCGTGCCGAGGTCAACCGCCAGCGCGCCACCCGCCGCCGTCGCGGTGTTCTTGCTCAGGATCAGGAGTGGCTCGCCGAACGTGACGGGGCCCGCGGCGGCGCCGGAGAGCTGGGTCGCCTCGGAGAGTCGACTCACCATCGCATCGCGGGCGGCGAGACCGGCCATGGTCGCCGTCCCAGTGCGCTCGCCAGCGGTGAGACCGAGTGCGCGCTGTGCCTTGTAGTACTCGAGCTGATCCTCCTTGGCGCGCATCTCCTCGTACCAGTTGCCCACGAGCACGCCGGGCGAGTACTTGGTCACGTTGCTGCGGTCCATCAGCGAAAGCGTGAACGCGTCAACGGCGTTGGTGTTGTTGTTTTTTTGGTTCAATATATGTGTGATCCCTAAAAATTCAATGCAGTGTCGCAATAGAACAGAGAGAAAGGAAGAGAGAGGGAGGGGGGGAGATTGTACAGTGAGTGTGGGAGAGACAGTCGTCACAGCGTTTTTGTGCTACGTGCGCAAAAAAAAAATAATAAAGAAAAATGATGCCTGATGAAGCGCAGTCTATGTTTCGCGTCTCTCTCTCTCTCTCTCTTGATGCACTATCGCCATCTGTGTCATGAGCTGGGAAAGAGCTGTGCATACCGTTGTGCGCAGAGCCACGTTACGGGCACCTCGTCTCGGTATCTCGCCCCTGTACCACATGGCAGGCTCAAGAATAGCGTCGTGCCCCACGTCCTTGCTACTGTCACTACTTTGTTGTCGTTCTCTTTGTTGTTTCGTTTGGTTTACCGCTGTTGTTGCTGATGACAACAGTCTGTGTTTACGCATGTGATGGACTACAACTTACCGCTGGCAGTGATTGTGATGCGCTGGCTAGGCGCGCCAGACACGGCAGCCGGCACCTGCTCCATCGCCTTCACCACATCCCAACCATCCACAACACGTCCAAAGCAGACGCACGTCTTGTTCAAGTGTGGCGCCGCGTCCGCAGTAAGAATGAAGAACTGGGAGCCGTTGAGGTGCGGCGCGCTGACTGCCGTCCCAACCAATCCCTGCGTGTCAAATACGGAGCCCTCCACCTCCTCTGGTGCGTCAAACGTCTCGCCGTAAATTGACAGCTGCTCGGTCCCGTCGCCCTTCACGATGTCACCGCCCTGCACAAGGTACCCCTTTGAGACGCGGTGGAACGTGGAGTTGACGTAGGTGAGTTGAGGCAGAAACTGATCCGCGAATGCAGGGTCACCAAGTCCGTCAGCCGTGGGGACCTTCGGCAGCACGTTCTCGCCCGTGCACAGCTTCAGGAAGTTCTCGCACGCGACGGGGCACTTCTTGCTGAACAGCTCAAACGTGATACGGCGCGGCTTGGCGTTGCCAATGGCCACATCCATGAACGCACTCGCAGCGGCGAGACGGAGTGCGGAGTGGCGCAGCATGATGGTTGCCTATCGGAAATGGTCACGTTCTCTCTGTCTCTCTCTCTCTCTCTGTGTGTCAGTGAGTGTGATTCGTAACAAGAACAAGAATACAAACAGATGGTGAAGCAATGTGTGTGTGAGTGAGTGAGAGGGAGGGTGAAGAGTGATCACTCAAGAAACGGTGTTGATTGGGGGGGGGGGGGCACCAGCGAAACACGCTCGTGTCATAGCAAGGTGGCACACGCGCCAAGATCGGCAGCATCACGACCACCACGTGTACTTTTAAGGTCTGCACGCGATAGCGAGTGTGCACGGATCACGCAACCAAGAGGTAAACATATCAGTACCATCCTCATCGCTGCCATCTCTATTGTCGCACACACAATTTACGTAGCAGGAGTGTTTTGCGTCTTTGAAACGTGATGGTGGAGAAAGGGAAACTGTTGAATTGCAAAAGAAAAAAAGAAGGAAATAAGAAAAAAGGTGAAGGGAATAAACAAGGAGGGAAAACGAGCACTGTCGCAGCGAGTGATCAAGTGTGTATCTGTGTTGGTGGAAGCGAGGCAGCTCAACGAAGTCGCAGTCGTGCAGGTGTACGCGAAAGCAAATCAAAACAAGAGTGAAGGGAGAAAAGAAAAGAAAAGAAAAGAAAGGCGTCACCTGCGGAGGGGGGAGCTGCTACGCATCACACTGTAACAGAAATCTATGGGGTAAATCGTCTATGAGAACACGCATCTGGTATTTAGTTTAATGGATGCGTGTTGATGTGTGTATGTATGGTTATGATTAGTGTGGTTGGGTTTTTCTTTGCCATCGGGGAGAAAGAGACGACAAGATGAAGCGAGAGAATCTGAGAGCCATCCCCAGGACAGAAGAGCGCGCAAATAAATAAAAAAGCAAGCGGGGGCGGTAGTCTGTTTGTCGTGATATGCAATTGTTTGGCTTGGCTTTTTGTTTTGTGCTTGCTCGCGTCTCTCTGAAGAATCTATTCACGACAGTAATATCGTCGTGTACGGGGCATTGCTCTGTGATACTCGCAGTCGTTCATCGTCTGCCTCGCACGCAGAAACGGAGAGAGGAAAGTTGCGGTGATGGACGTACCCTCATCGTCGTCAGCAGCAGTAGCTGGTGCTCTTGACAGGCTGCAGGTCCGCCTTTTCGGTCACGAACGGGATCTCGCCTGGCTTCAGCGCACCGGACACAACCGCCTGCGCCAGGTGTGCATCGCCAATGTGCAGCTCCCAGCCGGGCTCCGCAACGACCTCGCGCCAGTTCTCCCACTCGACGAACTGTCGGCTCACAAGACACTGCGCGGGATCGAGCGTGCTGAACGCGTGGCTGCTGAGGCGCGTGAGCTGCGCAAGCGAGTGCGCGTAGACGGGCAGGGCGTGGTGGGCGCCGAGTGCGTTTGCGACGAGGTGGTTGCTGTGGAGGAGGAGAAACCGCGTGGCGGCTGTTTCCTCGGCGGACGGTTGCTGGCGGAATCCTTTGCGCATCATGTACATTTGCAGCAAGCGCTTGCAGCGGCTATGTGACAGCGCATCGGTTGCGATGAAGGGGTGAGTCTGGCTCTGGAGCTCGATGCCCGCGATACCGCGGCCCGCCCGTGGGACGAGTAGCAGCGACTGTGCCACGGGCGAGTCCGCGACGTGGCGCACGAGGAAGGCCGACGTCGTGGACAGAGTGAGGGGGGTCGAGGCGGAGGCCACGGATGGCGCTGCACGACGGCTCAGCTCCTGAAGGGCGGCCAGTGACCAGTGCATGCTCGAGGATGACATGAATCTGTGTTCACACAACAAAGGGAGACGGAGGGAGGGACGGAGTGCGAAGCAAGAAGAATGACAAGGCAGTGGCGCGAGAGAAAGAAAACCCAGTGAACTGTCACAGTGAAAGAAGGAATAGAGAATACGGGGAGTAAAGGGGAGAGAGACGGAGAGAAGGAAGGAAATGCGGGATGTACAATAGTGAAAATGAGAGAATAGGTGATGGGAGGGGGAATCGCAGATGGGTGTGGACGGACGTCGGCAGACTGTGAGATTATTGGGGAGGGAGCCCGGACAACACTCCTTCTGACCGACTGTGCGGAGAAGGGGGAGATGGTGTGGGCTTGGGCACGGCAAAAGATGCAGCCAGCGCACGTGCGAAGCAAGAAAGAGAGAGAGTGAGAGCATGATCGCGTGCTATCAAGGTCTGTTCTCTCCTGTGTCTCCGCATCTTGGCTTTTTGTTTCTGCTGGGAAACGCAAAAAAAAAGAGCGTGGGGGCGCGAAATCAGTTCGTTTTACACGTGGCTTGCAGTAGCGAACCAAGCTCTCAAATGGCAACGCAGTTGTGCCACACGCAGTGGCAACTCGCCTCAGTCAGGCAATCCAACAAACAAAAAGGGACGAATCTGATCGCCCAGAAGAAAAACACGAGAGTTGAAAAGAAAAAAGATCCACAAAGTGAAAATAACGGGTATACAGCATGTCACGTGAGCATAGCGCGTCTCACATCGCAAATGGGTCGAAGTTGCCATTCGCGTTGGGGTTTTGCGTGTTGGCAGGAGGCTGCGAGGCGGGTGTGCCCGACATGTGCGCGATCGAATAAGAAGAGACACCGAGGACTTGAATGCGGCCCTTGACGCCAGGTGTACCAGGTGTGGAGGTCGCACCCCACGTTGGCTGCTGTGGTTGCGGCGACTGTTGTTGCGGTGGCGCGCCCCAAGCAGGCTGCTGCTGCTGCTGTTGAGGAGGAGGATTCCAAGCGGACTGTTGCTGCTGCTGTGGTGATTGCTGCTGAGGAGCATTCCACGTGGGCTGCTGAGGTTGCTGCTGCTGAGGTTGTTGTTGTTGTTGCTGCTGAGGAGGAGCGTTCCAAGCAGGCTGTTGTTGCGGCTGGGGCTGCTGAAAAGCATTCCAGGCGGGCTGCGGAGGTTGCTGCTGCTGAGGAGGCTGCTGCTGGGGTTGTTGAGGGGTATTCCACGCGGGCTGCTGAGATTGTTGAGGTGCGTTCCACGCAGGTTGCTGTTGCTGTTGAGGTTGCTGTTGCTGTTGCTGCTGCTGCTGCTGCTGGGGTGCGTTCCACGCGGGTTGCTGCTGCTGCTGCTGTTGAGGTTGCTGTTGCTGCTGTTGCTGCTGCTGCTGGGGTGCGTTCCACGCGGGTTGCTGCTGCTGCTGCTGTTGAGGTGGCTGTTGCTGTTGCTGCTGCTGCTGCTGGGCAGGATTCCAAGCAGAGGGCGGCTGCTGTTGGGTCTGTTGCTGTTGGGGCTGCGGCGCGTTCCATGCAGACTGTTGTTGTTGTTGTTGGGATGGTGGCTGTTGCGAGCCGTTCCACCCGGGCTGCTGTTGTTGCTGTTGCTGAGGTGCACCCCAGGCAGACGCCTGCTGGTGCTGTTGTTGGGGAGAGTTCCAGGCAGGTTGCTGAGCCTGCGGCTGTTGTTGTTGTTGCTGGGGTGCATTCCACGCAGACTGCTGCTGCTGTGGGGGCTGCTGCTGCTGAGGCGCGGCATGCAGCCATGGTTCGGGTGTGGCGGGCTGTGATTGAGGTGTTGGCGCGCCCCAACTCGATGGGCCTGCTCCTGACTGCGACGGGGGACCTTGTGACCACGTTTGTGGGCCTCCGCTGGCACTCCACTGGGACGCGGACGGCTGGAAGCTCGGCGGTGCCGCGCCTTGTGCGGGTGGGCTCTGTTGTGGCGCAGCGGCAGGAGCCGGGCCGCTGAAGATGTCGTCGAAGATGTCATGCTTGGCCGGTGCAGGTGGGGCAGCAGCGGGCGCGGGGGCCTGTGCCTGTGGGGGCGGCGGCTGCGGTGCTTGAGCTGGCGGCTGCTGCGGCGCCTCCTGCTGGGGTACAGCGGCTGCATTCGCCTCGACGGCGCTCTGGTGACGAGCCTGAAGCGCAGCCATGGCCACCTCGCGGCGCGTCTCAGGGTCCTGCGCGGTGGTGATGTCCTCCTTCAGCTTCGTGAGCTCCGTGCGGTCGACAAAGACCTGGCGGTTGAAGACCTCGTCGACAAAGTCGCGGATCTTGCGCTCGTTGCCAGCCGTCGGGCGGCTCAAGCGGAAGCGTGCCAGCCACACCTTCTGCGCGCGGTCGTTGCCGCCGACCTCGAGTGCGATCACCTCCTCGTCGGTGAACTCGCTGGCTGAGATGCCCTTCACCTTGTGCTGCATGGAGCGGTGAATGGCGCTGCAGGACGTGCACACGAAGATCTCGAAGTTGAGCACCACATACGTTGGACCGCGAATGTTGCAGTCGAAGCAGAAGCGGTTGTCGCCCTGGAGAGAAATGCGGCGCAGCTTCTCCTTGATGGCGTCCGCCTTGCGTTGCTTGAGGCTCATGGTGAAGAATCACGAAGTGGGGGGGACGGAAAAAGCAAACAAGAGTCGATAATGGCAAAAGGAAACTAAAATGGCGCAAGTTGCAAGAAGAGGAATTGATACAAGAGCGAGAAACAGCACAACAAAGGAGCCACAATCAAGTGGAAATGCTGAGCACGCGACGACGGGAAAACGAGAGGGACTATTCTTGATGACACGACAAGTATGGGCGGGGAAAGCAGTAGGAGTGTGTAGGGAGGAGGGGGAACACGAGATGAACTGTGTCATAGAGCGAGGGAGAGCTTGCACAGTATTTGCAATGTAGTCGGTGCGTCCGATGTGAAGAGTAGCATGGCGAGTGCACAGACAAGTACCATTGCGTTCTCGGTGGTTTTTCACGCCATACCCGCTTGTGCGTGCGTGTGTGAACTACTGTTGTTGTTGTTATTGTTTGTCGTGAAAAGTGGTTTGCACTTCATTGTTCACTACTTGTGAGTGTGTGTATGTGTGCAGTATCAGATTTGCGTTCTGCGCAGTTTACAAACGTGACAGGTTTAGTCCGCTGACGCGGCGACAGTGGGGCAGATCGTGGCGCACTCTTGGTACTCCTCCGGAGCGAGTACGCGCCAGTGCGGGCTCTGTGTCTTGCGCAACCACTGGAAGTCATCGACGTTGGTGTAGTTGCGCTCCGTCTCGTCAGAGATGCGAATGTCGCCGACCTCGCCCACCCACTGCGCCGTGGAAGCGGCCTTGACGCCGTCCGTGCCTGGCAACGGGCTCCCGAGCAGCCCCTTCCAGCACGTGTACGGTCCGAATGTCATCGCATCGCACGACTCGATGATCGGCTTGCTTGCGCACCAGACGTAGACCGCCACGTTGTGGCAGTCCTTCATCCGCAGCTGATGACACGCAAGGTAGATGACGCAGTTCCGGCACCCAAAGAAGAAGGCGGAGCCAGCAATGGGGAAGCTGAGGACGGTGGTGTCGGTGCAGTCGCGCACGAACACGGCCTTTGACGGTCGCAGAACGAGCGGCTCGCTGCCGCTGTGCGGGCCGTAAACGTCGCCGTGCGCGGGCGGCTGAAAGCTGGCGATGGAACTCGAGCTGCCCGCCGTCTCGCTCGCCGCGGCGTCGGCCTGCTCAGCAGCAGAGGGCGCCTGGTTCACCACGTTGGCCTTGGCTTTGGACGAGAATTTGAACCGCTTGGTGCCGCCGCCGCCCCCGGCGCTCTTCTCGCTGCCGCCGCCACCACGGCACTGGTCGATCTCCTGCTGGAGGCGCACAACAGTTACGTTGCTCTTTGCCATATCGTGCGCCGTGAGGCGGATGGTGCTTGATGTGTCTTGCACGAGCGCACGCATCGCATTGAGCGCCTTCTCGGCATCGTCTGGGTTCCCTGCCTTGACCAGCGCGGCAATGTCGGCCTCACGCGTGGTCATCTGTGCCTCGAAGCGCTCCCGTTGGCGCGTCTCTTCGGAGACCTCCTTGGGGCGGCTGGCCCGCTGCTCATCGCGCTCTTGACGAGCCTTGAGAAAGCGGTCGGCCTCGTCCATGAGCGTGTGTAATGTGTAGCAAGACAGATGTGATAAGAAGAGACAGCAGCAGGCCACTCGGCGTGTGTGTGTGTGTGTGTGTTGTACTAGTAGGAGGATAGGGCAGAGTGAGCCCTGGTATCGAGAGAGGGGGGAATGAGAGGAGAAGTGACGCAGAGAGAAGAGACGACGTGTGTGTGAGCGGCACAGCCAGGACGAACAAGAACACACGCAGAGCACAGAAGAGGTGAGTGGGTACATCTCCTAAACCTCGCGAGAGACAGAAAGCAGCCGTGGCGTTCCCTCTGTGCGGCACACACACAGACGCGCACAGTTGAAGGTGTTCTTCAGGCCACGCGGTCCGCATTCAGAAATACAGGACATCGCGTGAACGACTCTGTGCGCCGCCACTGTAGCGTTGATTTGTTTCTTTGCAAAGTGTATGGTTAGGCGTTGCGAAAGAACGATTT
Source organism: Wallacemonas sp. MBr04 (assembly GCA_030849635.1). NCBI lineage: Eukaryota > Euglenozoa > Kinetoplastea > Trypanosomatida > Trypanosomatidae > Wallacemonas > Wallacemonas sp. MBr04. The sequence continues at coordinate 11,273 of JASANR010001407.1, read as the reverse complement.
CATGAGGTTCGAAAACCTCACATACACAAAAAGAGAATATAGTGGTCACTGGGGGGTGTGTGAGAGTTGAAAGGACGCTGTCACACGCGCCAAGGACGTTTGCTCACGGTTCGTTGGCGGCAGCGGGCTGCGGCGCCGTGGGCTTGAGCTGTTCAAGGAAGATGGCGCGGATTTTGTCGGCATCGAGACGCTTTCCCAGCACCAGCGCGCGCGTGCAGCCGAGCGGCACCGACTGCCCCTCCATTGGCACGACATCGAACAGCTCCCCAATGCTCTGAAGCTGCAGCAACGAGTAGTGGCCGTTGGCGTACATCCAGATGGCGGCCTTGCAGCGCACCACTTCGAACCCTTGCTCCTCGCTCTTGTAGAGCAGTTCCTTGCAGATCGCGTCCACATCGCGTGGTCCGGACACGGCCAGCATCGCCGCCTTGTCGTAGAACTCGAGTGAGACGGAGGTGATGGAGGAGTGGTGGTGCTCGTGCAGGTGCTCAAGGTCCTTGATGCTGCGCGTCGTGTCAACGAACAGAATGTCCTTCAGGTTCGCCACCTGTGAGTGGCTGCTGCAGATAACTTCCGCGGCGGGATTGATGCTGTGGATGGCATCGGTGGCCTCCGCCTGCTGCGCTGCCGAGGACAGGTCGCACTTGTTTAGCACGATCTTGTCGGCCATGAGGATCTGCCGCGTCGCCTCCTTGGAGACGTCGTCGTCCTTCAGATAGCGGCAGATGTTGACGGAATCCACCAAGGTCACGATACCAGACAGATAGAGCGACCCGCAGAGCGCATCATCCTGCCAGAACATGGAGGCGATGGGAGCGGGGTCAGCGAGGCCAGATGTTTCTACGAGAACAAGATCGAACGTGCCCTTGCGCTGCATCAGCGATTCGAGTGCCTTGACGGTCTGTGTTTGCGCAGTGCAGCACATGCACCCGTTCGTGAGCTCGAGCCACTCATCATCCGGCTTCTGTGAGCTTTTCAGCGTGAGGCCCTTCTCGATGGTCTTGCCGAACTCGAACTCGTTCACGATGACCGCGATCTTGAGGTTGTGCTCAGCGGAGAGGACGTAGTGCAGGAGTGTTGTCTTGCCGCTGCCGAGGAAACCAGTCAGAATCGTCACGGGCACGCGTGCGGAGATGAGTTCGGGGCAGTCGTCGTCACTCATTGAGTCGCAGAAGTCAACAATCGGGTCGGGAGTGGAGGTGGAGGAGGGGGGTAACGATATCTGCGTAATCGCGCAGAACAGGAAAATAGGAGATTGGGGAGGTGGGTGGGTGAGAAATGGCAACTGTTGTGTCGTCTTTTTTTCAGATCACAACATCCAACGGGAAGAGAAGGTTTTGGTGAGAAAGGCGTAGGGAGGATGAAAGGAGAGATATATTGGAACATGTACGGTGCTCTATCGCGGCAGTGAGAAAGAGAAGTAGCGGCAACAAGCACGGAGCGTCCGTTCTGCTAGCGTAGTTTGGAGTCGAAACGAAAAATGAGAATAGTCGTTATTATTTGTTCATGTTGGTCCCTGTCGTGTTGTGGCTGTTTTAGTGTACAAGCTGAAGAAAAAGGTATCGTGGCACAGCATCATCAGCGGTTCGTCGTCAATGGGTGTTGTTGTCTACATTTCGTTGCGCTCGCTGCAGCATCGCGTTGTACGCCTGTTCAAGGTTGAACGTGTCCGTCGAGGCCGAAGTGCCACTGCGCGGGTTGGTTGACGTTCGTCCGAGACGCTCGCCCTCTCGCCGGCGAGTTGTTGGTTCTGCTCGCGGTGGTGCTGGTCTTTCACCCGCGTGTGCTGCGAGTTCGTAGTTCGGAGCATTTAACGGTGCCGGCGCTGCGAGGTCAGTGCAACGCACTGAGGACACTTGCTGCGGGTGGTCTCGCACGGTATCGCTGGCCCCACCGCGTGTGTACCAGTCCTGGATGCTGTCGCACACAGCGTAGTACTGCGTTGGAGCGGCGGAAGAAGTGGGTGTGATGGTGGTCGCCGCACCGCGGGGATTCGATTTGTGCATGTCTGTGTGACTGGGTTCGTCCGGCCCTCCTCTTGTGAGAATGACGCGGTGGCAGGAAAGCAATCAGACAGAGGATGGAAATGTGGGGAGAGAGAATAGGTGAGGCTATTGCGACAGGGGGGGGGGGCAACGTGCATATATATGTAACTGTGTGTGAGGCCGGGCAGCAATCAGTGAAACGCACTTTTATCATTGTGGTTGCACACGCGTATCTGAGGCAAAGAGAAGAATGCCAGCAATTGCGGTCGTAGTGAGAGGTTTCCTGTTTTCCCCTCGCCGACAGTATCTTTGGCAGAACTGAACAATGAAGGAGGGAAAGAGTACTCTGATCGCGTTGGCGGTTGGTATGAATACGGACAAGTTTGTCCCTGGAGGTCGAAGAAAACAAAACCGGAACAATAAGGAAGTTGAGGTTGGCACAAAAGAGTCTGACTCTGCGTCGAAAAACACCCCTTGGAAATAGAAAAAAAAGTGGAAAGAAAGAAAGAAAGAAGAAAGTGACGGCGCAGTGAGTGAGAGAGAAGGATATGATAACCCGATGCCAACAGCAAGCAAACAAAGAAAAACGAAGGTTAGATCCGGTTGTTGACTTTTTTTTTAATTACCGAAACGCGCTATACGGCGGAAATTCAATGGTCCTGTCGCCTTCGTGGTGCGAAGGTTGGTTCAGCAGAATGGGCGGGAGGAAATCGTAAAGGTCTTGATGCTGTCCATACTGCTTGGCCAATGACGAGGCGGTGCCGCAGATGCGCACTGGGTGGTACTCCTTGCACGCCGCGTTGTTCGTGCGCTGCGTGTTGCAGGAGTGCACGGCTGGGTAGACGTCGGAGTCGCCGCAGAGCAGCACCACCTGCTCGAACTGCCGACGGTCGTGGAAGAGCTCGACCAAGGCCGTGGCCACCGCGACGTCCACGCCGGACTGCACCCAGACGTGTCCTGGGCCGTCCTGCGTGTAGCCGCGCTGCTTCTTCATGGTGCCGACGAGTCGTGGCAGAACGTGGTGCAGGGTGCGGCCGCTGTTCATCTCGTCCGTCAGAAAGCGCTTCCGCAGTGCGCTCTCACGGAACGCCCGCTCGCGGTGCGCCAAGGGCATCGCCGTCTCCACAAAGTCCGTGAACGCGGCCGGGTCTGTGTCGAACCAGTACCCGATCGGCGTCTTCTCGAAGACGTCGCCGATGAAGTCGAGCGTGTTGCGCAGCGCAGCGCAGACGTGGCGGTAGAAGAGCTCCGTGCCGTACTCCACGCCGTCGCGGCGGATGCAGCGTTCAAAGTACGGGCCGTCAATGACGAGCGCGACGCGGGTCTTGCTGCGGTTGGCGCCGGTGCGCGTGTAGGGCCGCATGAGCCCCACCAGTGGTGATGCCGCGAGGCTGCTGTTGGCGGAGCGCTCGCTCACTGCGCTCTTCAACACAGAGCCGACGACGGTGGGTGGGCTCTGGTCACTGACGGTGCTGGCCGCCTCCTCCAGCTGCTGCGGTTGCTGCTGCTGCTGCTGCTGCTGCTGCGCGCCAACATCGGCAGTGCCGTCGCTGCGATCGGAGTGGGGCGTCTCCGCCGTCACAGGCGATCCGGCCGGCGTGACGTGGGCGTCCTCCTCCTCCTCGGCGTGCTCGGCCTCGGCGCTGCTCTCTGAGCTGGTGCGGTAGAAGCTGGCGATCTTGTCCTCGTCCGCTGTCGTCGCGCAGGTGAGAGGGTTGTGGAAGCCGCCGCAGTGCTCGCACTGATCGCGCTCGCACGCCCCGGCGGTGTGGCCTTTCTCGTGGCACTGGTAGCACGTGACCTGCGGGCAGTGTGCCACGAGGTGGCCTGGCTGGTGGCACATGCGGCACAGCTGGCCCTGGGGGCAGTGCGCGGCCTCGTGGCCAGGCTCGTTGCACTGGTAGCAGATGCGCCCCTTGGTCTTGACGGGGCACTCCGTGGAGCGGTGGCCGACGTTGGCGCAGTGGAAGCAGTGCGGCATGCTGTGGCAGACCTGCGAACTGTGCCCGTATGTGCCGCAGTTGTAGCAGCGCGTGAGCGGGCAGGAGGACATGAGGTGCCCGCGCTTGTGGCACTGGAAGCACTCCAGCGTCTGGTAGCGAGCGGGGCACTGGGCCTGGATGTGGCGCGAGGAACCACAGTTGCGGCACACGGACCAACGGTAATCACCGTTCGACTCGCTGTCGTCCACGTCGTCCTGCGGGGCGGGATCGGTCGCGCTGCGTGTGTCGCGCTCCTCGCGGGTGCGCACCCGGCGTGCGAGGTCAGGCGAGTTGCTTGCCCGGGCGATGCTGGTGATGGCGTCAGAGGGGGCCGTGGAAGGGGCGGACGAGGAGACGGTGGGGCAGTTCTGCCGGAAGTGTCCGAGGCGCCCGCATGCGAGACACGTGATGTTGGGGCAGTTGCGCCGAAGGTGACCGAGTGAGGAGCAGTTGGAGCACACGGGCTGCCCCTGTGGCGCGACCAACGGCGGCGCGGAGTTGAAGCCGTTGTTGCCACCATTGTTCATCGCGGGCGGGTACAGCGGAGGCGGGGGAGGTAGCTGCATCATCGGGTAGCCCTGCATCATCGGCGCTGGCCCACCACCAGACATGGGTGGCGCAGGCTGGCTCGGGTCCGCATAGAACGGCGGAGCATTGTTGTTGTTGTTCATCATAGTGTTCGCCTGTGACTAACACCAAACAGAACAAAAAAAAACAAAGATCTGTAACGGGCGCGAGTGCAACAAGAAAAGGAAAGAAAAGAAAGAGAGATAGGTGTGGCTGTTTTTGTGTTTTTGAAATGTGAGAAATTGCTCCTAGGAGAGGATAGGAGAAACGGAATTGAGAAGGTGAGTAAGTGGCGTTGTGGTCGGGGTGTCATGGAGATTGCCATGTTGTGATATTCTGGGACGGAGGGAGGGAGCGCGTCAGGCGAGAATGAGGGGTGGCACGTGCTTGGTGCGTCGCGATCAACCAGAGCACACACATCCACTCGTAGCGCAAGTGTGTAGTCACTCTTAATGTCCAGACTCACAATCTGTCTATATATATATGTGTGTTTATTTCTGTTTTTTTTTGCTTCACGAGCGAGCAAGGACAATCAGCTGATGGGGGATAGAGCACATGGCGGCAAGCATGCAATGAGGGAAACAAAAGAGGCAAAACAAAAACCACACAGCGTGTGTTCGTTCGGTGCGTCATTCTCCTTGTCCTGTGCACGGTACGCTAGTCCAGCCACTGGAAGAAGGAGCACTGCCTGTTTGCGCAGGTGAGGAAGCGCTTGCCGTTGGATGTCTCCTTGCGAGACACAAGTTGCTTTGCCGGCTGCCCGCAGCCGCACATCACAGACGGGCCCGTGGGCTCGTCGGCTCGAGCGCCACGGCCACCACGCCCGCGGCCACCGCGCCCGCCACGGCCACCGCGCCCGCCCTCCTGTCGCGGAACGACGGAAGGAAGCGCGTAGCCGTCTGAGGTGGTGCCCGCACTGACACCGCCACGCGTGTGGTGGCGATGCACCACACCACCGCCACCGCCACCGCCACCGCCACCGCCTGCGCTGCCCTGGCCTGGTTGGAAGCCCTTCACGGTCAGGTAGTCCTTCAGCCGCGCATCGCAACTCACGCAGACGGTGTCGACGAGGTCCAGGCCCGGCACGCCCTGCACACCACGGAAGTCGAAGGTGAGCATCATCGCATGGCACGAGGGACAGCGCTGCGTCAGGCTTGGAGTGACGCCTGTGGCCTTGGGCAGCGTGACGAGAAACTGGCAGCTCGGGTACGACTTGCACGAGAGAAAGTAGCCGGTCGTGGGGTTGTGTCGCAGTCGCAGCTCGCCGGTGCCGCACGACACGCACGGCATGATGGCGATCGTGCTCATGCCCTTGGCCAGCGGGCAGTTCGCCATGCACTGGAAGCAGCGGAACTCGCCCAGGTTCTCCATGTCCGCGCCCTCAATCACCGGCATCTCGGGTGGGTTCGTGAAGCAGTGCGGGCAGACGGTGTAGGACGTCTGCTTCTCGCGATTCACAACGCGCAGAACCAGGAACTGACAGAGCGGGCAGCGGTGTGGAGGCGTGAGGACCTCGAGCTGGTTCAGACGCCCGCTCGGCACGCGCAGGCGAGACGCGCAGACCGCGCACTCGACCACCCACGCGTCCCGCTCGCCGTCCTTGAACTCGATCAGGTCAAGCGGCTTCCCGCACCGCCCGCACGACGAGAAGCCTGCTTGCACGACGCGACGCTGTGCGTTCGGCCCGAGCGCGGCGCTCTCGTGCCCAGACCCGGACCCGCGGCTGACACCGCCGTCGCCACCACCAGCGCCACCAGCACCGCCGCCGCCGCCGCCTTCAATCGGCTGGAAGTACTGTGAGAGGACCTGGCGGAACTGTCCCGTGCTCGACGCGAGCCGCTCGAAGATCTCCTGGTAGAGGCGGACAGCCGCGCCGACGACCTGCTCCTTGGTCGCCTGGCCACTCGCGATGTCGCCCATGGCGTGCTCCATCTGCGATCGCAGCTGGGGCTGCAGGAGGCTCGCCAGCCCGAGGCTCTCGTAGGCCGCGGCCAGAGCGATGCCGAGTCGTGTGGGGACCAGGGTCTGCCCCTCGCGCCGCACGTACTCACGATCCAGGACGGTCTTGATGTGCTGGGCAATGGTCGCGTCCGTGCCGATGCCGTTCTCATCCATCATGGCAATCAGGTTCGTCTCGGTCAGGTTCGGCGGCGCGGCGGTGCGACCCTTCTCGAGCAGCACGTCGGTCGGCGCGAACGTTTCATCGACGGAGTAGTTTGGGATGCTGCTGCTGTTCCAGCGCTCGTACGGGAAGACGTCCAGCCAGCCACGGTCAATAACCGCTGTGCCCGAAGTCGTGAAGAGCTCCCCGCCAAACGCCGCCACGACCGACGTGGTCGCGGCGACGGCGTCGGGCGAGAGACAAGCGAGGAAGTGCCGCACGACGAGCGTGTAGAGCTGCCCCTTGTCGTCGGTGCTCGCCGCGCGCAGCTTTGTCGGGTGAATGGGAGGGTGGGCGTGGTCATCGTGCCCACCGCGCAGTGGCGTGCGGAAGCGGTTCTGCGGATCGGCCAGCATGGCGCCCACAAAGTCGCGCACGTCGCCGTTGTCGCTCTGCAGCCTCACCAGCTCCAGCAGCTCGTTTGTCTGGAAGGTGAAGGAGTCGGTCTCGGTGCGCGGGTACGAGAGGAAGCCCTCCTGGTACAGGGACTCCGCCAAGGTCATGCACCGCTCAGAGGAGATGCGCAGGTGCGTCGCGGCGAGTTTCTGGAGAACGACCGTGGCGAGCGGCACGGGTGGTCGCCGGCGAGTGGGCCGCTGGCGCACAGACAGCACGCGTGCCTTGTGGGCATCCGCGGCGGCGCTGTGCAGCATGTCGTCGTACAGCACCGTTGCGGCCACCTGGTCGTAGATTTGCCCGCGGCGGCAGTGGAAGCTTGTGGTGTCGTGCGTGAGCTTGAAGGTGAAAAAGTCCTCCGGGACGAAGCCGGACTGCTCCCAGTGCCGCCGCACCACGAAGCCAAGCGTGGGGAACTGGCATGGGCCGAAGCTGAGCACCTTGGACGGCATCCCTTCGAAGGCGTCGCGGAACCGCACCGTCTGAAAGCGCGTGAAGACGGCGCCGATGCGCAGGTCCATCTCCTGGCGAGCCTCGACGGCGTCGGAGAGCCGCTTATCCGGCACCTTCAGGTTGTGAATCGCATGCAGCAAGTCTCGCTGCGTGAGGGCGGAGAAGTGGGCGCGGTGAATGGCGGCGCGCCTGTTCTGTCCCACGAAGACGTCAATGACCTCGAAGCAGATGTTCTCGCCCTCGCGATCGCAATCGAGCCACAGCACGAGCGCATCGGCTCGCTTGGCCAGCGACTCGATGTTGTGCTTCACAGGGAGGAGCTCCTTCTTCACGGTGGTCGTGATGGGGGCGGCGAAGAGACCCGCGAAGGGAAACCCCGACCAGCTGCGTGTGTTGGGCGGAAACTCTTGCTCCATCAAATGCCCAGCGACCGACGTGAAGAGCATCGTTTTGCCCTCAAAGGTGAACTCAAAGACGGGGTTGAAGCGAGACTGGGAGGACGTCGTGCGGCAGTGGCCGTTGGAGAGCGTCTGCGAAACCTCCTTGGCCACACTGGGTTTTTCAGCGACATGCAACCACACGGGCATGATCAAGTCGCCTCAACGCGTCCGCAACGCCGAGAAGAAAATGCAGTTGGCAGCGCCACGTGCGAGTGTTTCGTGTGACGCGTGGTGAGTGACCACACCGCACAGAAACACACCAAAAGTAAAAATGCTGACGCTGGGTGGGAGCTCAGCAGTCACCACAGACTTCTCCCTTTCTCACTTTCTGATTGTAGTTGTAATCTATGATGTCGTATAAATGCGGTGTATGAACTCTTCTGTTGTCAGCTGTCCCTCCCTCTGTGTGTGTGTCTGAAAGGATGTGTGCAGAGAAAGAGAGAAAGTGTGTGTTTGTTTTACCTATGATGTCCTCCTTTTTGTTGGTTCACAAAACACTAAAGAGTATGAGAAGCGAGGAAAGGAGAAAAGGTCGGTTTGTGTGTGGTTGCGACGTACGCGCTCAGGCGGTCGACAAGCCAGCGTGGCTATTCAAAACCTCTCGCAGCGATCGATGACAGTTCAGAGCCACCATCAATCAATCATGTCAAGTGGAAGCTAGTGAATGCGATCCCTTGCTGGCACTCGAACTGTGACGGTGTGTGGGCGTGTGGGTGTGCAACAGACAAACGGTTCCGTGCTGTGCGCAGTCAGGCTGTCTCTTGACAGCTTCTTGGCCGACCGACCCACATGAGCACCACACGTGTGTGCGAGTGTCATTGTTGCAGCGGCACGCATGGCGATGAACAGAGGCGGCATACACAACAGAATGCTGTCGTTGTGTCGCCTTGTCATTGTCACCACTACGCTCCGATGTGTCCTGTTTTTCTTTCCTTTTCCAGGTGCTCTTCTTTCTCACGCTTTAACAGCGATTGAAGCGAAAACATAGAGGAGAAAACGAAACCTAAAGAAACGGAGAAGAAGAAGCTTTACGAGCGCGGTTGGGCAAAACGTGGGGCGGGTCAAGGGGCGTTCGTACTGAAAGCGAAAAGGAAAAAAATGGCGCTGTTTTCTGCATCGGCAAAACAGACGCCTTGTTGGGTTCTGGGTTTTGGATTTGCGGCTTTCCTTTTCCGCTTCTCTTTTGTATTTGTTTTTTGTCACCAAAGAAGAACGACGAGAAAGATAGACAGAGAAAAAAGCACCAAGAGGATGTCCTATGTACACAAGGGTCCAAGAACACAACAAGAAAGCAAAAGTACTGAGCCTCCCACTCTGCGAGCACATCAGGGAGCGATGGGTTCACTGTTCTTTTCCGTTTTCATGCTCGCCTTCCACTTTCTTCAGTGTGACGAAGATGAAAGGGGGGAGAACAAAAAAAAGGGGTTGATGTCAGAAAATGGGAGAAACCGAATGTGTGTTCACGCTGCAGTTGATCTTTTCTTTTTTTTTGTTTTGCTTCTAGCCCTACGATAAAAAATAGATTGACGTGTCCATTTCCTGTCGCTTTTCCTTTCTTCTCTGCACGACTCTATTTATTGTGTAAGAGGAAAGGGGAGAGAGACATGGCGGGCTGTGGAGTCGCTTCTATGCGTTTTCTGGGTGAGGCGGCCAGAAGAGGGCCTCATCCGGTGTGCAAGCTTTGAACTGGACGGAACGTAAATCGTGTCTTTGACTCTTGATGTTTTAACCTACTGTTTGCCTTTCCGTCGCCCTCGTCAACGATGATTTTTGTTTGAGAAAGAGCGAGAAAGAGAGAGAGCGAGAGAGATGGCCCTTCTTTCTTTCTTTCTTTCTTGTTCTTCACGGGGCGTCGCGTCTGCTGATTAGGGCTGCTCGTCGGTCCACAGGTTGAGGTTGTCGCGGAGCAGGCGCACAATAAGGTTGGATTCGCGGTAGTCGGCGTCATCGAGGGTCTCGAGCTCAGTGACGGCCTCATCGTAGGCCTGGCGGGCAAGCTGGAAGCCCTTGGTGTGCTCCTTCATGATCTCGTAGTAGAAGACAGAGAAGTTGAGCGCGAGGCCGAGGCGGATCGGGTGGGTGGGGGCGAGCGAGGAGTTGGCGGCCTCGGTGGCCTTCTGGTAGGCATCGAGGGCAGCCTGGCGCTGCACGTCCGCCTGCGCAATCTCGGCGTAGTAGCGGTGGTAGTCGCCCTTCATCTTGAGGTAGAAGACCTTGGCCTCGCCACCCTGCGCCGCGGGGATCAGGTACTGGTCGAGCAGACCAAGGAGGTCCTCGCACACGCCGGAGAGCTCCGCCTCGAATTCAGTGCGGAGGTTCACGATGAGAGGCATGTTCTCGCTGTTCTCGCGGCTGCTCTCGCGGCCCTCGATGGAGGTGATGATGCGCCAGGCGTTACGGCGGGGGCCAATGACGTTCTTGAAGGCAACGCTGAGAAGGTTGCGCTCCTCGGTGTCGAGCTCGTTGTTCAGCTTCACAACCTTGCGCATGCACATCACCATCTCGTCGTAGCGCTCGGCCTCCTCGGTCAGCTTCGCCATGAAGACGAGGTCCTTGAGGTTGTCGGGGAGCTTGAACTCGGCGCTGCGCTTCGGGACGGTCTCAGCCAGGATAGCCGAGTTGTGCCACTTTGCGATCTCCGTCATTTTCAGCTCTTTGGGGTTGGATTTGCGAGGTGAAAGAAAAGGAAGGAAAAGGGTAGAATGGAGTACGAAGGGAAGATACTAGGGAACACTTGCCTGCGTATGTTTGTGCGCGTAAAATGCTGTGTGAGGACGGTCCATGAGAAGGCGAAGAGAAGGTGAAGAAGACAGTGAGACGTGGTAGTGAGGTGCGCCAGTGAGGAAGAGGGCACTGTGGTGTCCTGTGGGCTGGTGTGCTGCCATACCAGGCAGTCACACACAAAACCAAAGAAGGCACGCTACTGAAAGTACAGCGCAGCATCACCGCTTCTCCTGCGGGGTGGAACACAAAGAAGGCGAGTGCAGCCACTACAGGCGTCGCTGTTGTGGCCCACGCGGTGGCGGTTCGTGGTTCTGTGGCATATTAAATGTGGATCGGGCTTTAGCCTCCGCCCTTTCCTCCACACCAAAGAGGGGAAAGGAGGAATCCGATATACATATATAGAGAGAGAAGACAGAACGAAGAGAGGGTGTCAACAAAAACAGTGGAAAAAAGAGAGAACGTAAAAAAAAAAAGAGAAAACAATGAATCAAGAGTCACTGGTGGAGAGGGAAAAGAAGATGAGTCTCTTTGCTTGCCATCGCACAGCAAGGCTCAGGAACGCTAG
>JASANR010001406.1:0-34750 GCA_030849635.1 Wallacemonas sp. MBr04 | reverse complement strand
CGGAGTCCGAGGACGCCGCGTAGACGCTGACGGAGGGGCGAGCAGCCATGGTTTCTCTTTATCAAAAGGTAGCCGTTCTTTACCCAATATTACAACAAAAAGATGGAGAGAGAAGAGGAAAGAGAGAAGCAGCAAAGTAAGGACGAGAAGTGATGACAGTCAAAGCTGCAGAGGTATCAAGAACAGGTTCAGGTCGTCAAATCCCTTGTGGCTCATCAACCACGCAAAGTCACGAGAGCATCCATTGCGTCGGCAGAAAGAATGTGATCACGTGAGCACAAGGAGCCTGGCCACGCATGGGTGTCTCTGTGTGTCTGTGTGTGTCTGTGTGTGCATTATTATTTATTTTTTTTTTGCGACCACGTTGGGGCGTTGCTAACAGAGATAATAAAAAAAGAGAAAGCGAATCTTTCACCAACGAGGCGGGAAACGAAACGAGAAAGCGGAGGAAGAAAAAGATCGCAACAAAAAAAAAGCGAACCAGGCTGCTGCAAAAGGAAGCGCAGCAGCTGCTCTGTGCACATGGCGTTTCGATTCAGGACGGGAGTAACGCAAGACCTGTGACGGCCTCCACCTCCCGAACCTTTCGCTCCACAAGCGTGACGTACGTGTTGAAGTCTCTGGCCTGAACCTGCTGCATTCCCGAGCCACGGACGACGGGCAACAGCCAGTTGTTGCTATCGGTGCCCCCCTCACTGCCACCCGAGGAGGCATAACCCGATGACGGTGACCACTGTTCGCGTCGATCCGGTGGCACCGCGCGAATGCCGGGCACGCTGTACACCAGTCCCACGCTGTTCAGCTCATCTTCAGAGACATCCATCCGTTGGATCGTGTAGAGGCACTCGAGGAACTCCTGGAGCTGAGGCACGTCGACCTCGTAGGTCACACGCGGGCTGCGATTGCTTGGCGTACGTCCCTGCGCAGCAGCAGCAGCAGCTCCGTGTGCCTCACCGGGGCGCAGCGTGGTGAGCAGCGGGTGGCCTTGGCCGTCAGCAGCCGCGATGCGTGGCGTCGCCGCGTCGACCGACTCAGCGCTGAACGACCCGTCGCCCCCAGAGAGAAAGGCGGCGATATTTTTGCCGGCGTGTGGAGCCACCGTGGCCATCGCGGGGGGCGGGGACGGCGGCTCAAGGGACTCCTCCATCCGGTCGGCGGCCAAGACCGACGTGCTGGTGATGCCGATTGGGCGCTCGCCGAAAGAGCCGGTCCATCCACTCTGCGCACTGCGATCACCGCTGGAGAGACTGCCGCTGCGCTGACCGACGTGGGTTGCGCCGGGACTCATCTCCCCCACGCCGCCCCCACTGAAGCCACTGCCGGCGCCGCTGGTGGAGTGGACCAAGATGGTCGTGGGCAAGCTCGCGTTGACGACGCCATTGTCGTGCTCACGCTGGCTGACGCTGAAGGGCGATGCACACCCGCTGCGGCTGCGCAGACTCCCGCCGTCCATCACACGCTGGTGCGGTGGCAGGCGTGAGAGCACGGGGTCGGCGCTCTCTGTGCTGTTGATGCGGCTGTGAAGGTTGTGTGGCTGCGGCGCGGACGACGGCGCCTGCGATGTCGGTGAGTGGAGGCTCGGGGTCATGGCGCGGGAGATGTAGAAGCTGCTGGTGGTGCCGCGAAGGCCTGGCGGAGGCGGAGCCGCGCCGGCCGGTGTGAGTGTGGGTGTGGGTGCGGCAGCCGTGCCGTCGTGGGCGGCGGCGTTAGGGAGCGGGCTTGCAGCGCCGGGCCCGACACTGGCCATGGCACTGCTGCTATCGCCACCCGCACTGCCCCCGCTGAAGCTCCCAGCCTGCCGTCGAGACGCGTGCGGACGGAGAGGACCACTGGAAGAGGCCGCCGTCGCCGCTGCCGATGCGACATCGGTGGCCGTGCGTGGTGAGCCCGCCATTTGACTCGCGGAAAGCGATCCAGCACGGCGGTGTTCAGGACGCGCCACGGGGCTGCCGAGGTCGAGCCCCTCCGAGTCGTCCAGCAAGGATTCAAAAGATGGTGTGTGGAACATGTGTGCGGCGATGACGCTACCCCCACCACCGCCACCACCACCCCCACCACTGTTGCCGTAGAAGCTGGAGGCGGACGGCTGCATCGACACCGGTGGTGAGGCGTGGCCCATTCCGCTGCCGCTCATCACGCTGTGCGTGGACGCGCCGCCCTGGCTGACAACGCGGTAGTGATGCACCAGTGGGGCAATCTCCTTCGTGTTGCTGCTCGCGACGTCCAACTTTTTTGGCCGCCGCATCATGCTTGCGGTGCGCGACATAGGCCGGGACGGCACGCCTCCACCTCCGCCGCTCGTGTCAGAGCTTCCGCCGAGAGTGCTGTTGTTGTTATTGGTATTGTTGTGGTTGCTGACAAGGGCGTGTTCGCTGCTCGTGTGTGGTGCCACGGACGGCGTGTCAGTGGCGTTCGGACTGGTGAGTTTGGTGACAGACGTGGCGGTGCTCTGCGTGCTGTTGAGACGGCTGTGGTGTGAGGCGGCCGCGGCAGCAGCAGCAGCAGTAGCAGCGGCGGCGACCGCGACGTTGCCGACCACCGACGAGTCGCGTGGAGACTGAATGGACCCAAAGCCATCATCCATGAGGGCCGACCCGCCCAGCGACCGTCGCGACGGGCCGGAGCTGTGGGGCGAGCCCAGCAGCTGGCCTGACCCGGACAAGGAGGTAAACGCAAGACCCGGCTCGCGTATCTGCGCGCCTCGCATCTCCTGGGGCCTGGGAGTGGTGTGTGACGAGACGCTCGGACGGAAGGGGGCCACCTCGTCACCGCGGCCGAACACCTCGTCGCTGCTGCTGTTCAAACGTGAGTGGCGGCTGCCACCGCCGCGTGAGGCCTGACGCAGCCAGGTGGACGACTCTGGTCCGCTGACGGTGCCAGAGTCAACAAAGGAGACGGCAGCCTGCATCTTGTGCGCACTGGCGTTGGTGCTCGCACTGAGGCTGCCGCCGCCGGCCGGCGCGGGGCGACCACCCGCACTTGGTCCGCCATCACCACCGCCCGGGGTCAGCAGGGGGCGATTCGCCGTGAGGGGCGAGCGGTACAGAATGGAGCCCGGCGCCATGGCGCTCGCACCACTGGGTGGGAGTCCCGAGATCGGTGACGCACACTCGCTGCGTGGGGTGAACAGGTGGCTAGATGGGGCTTGGAGCGCCGATGCCGCCGCTGCACCGGGCGGGGACACCGCGGCACCCGGCAGTGAAGGCATCGATCGCTGCGCCTGGTCCGGTGGTGGCGGTGAGGGTTCAAGTGGGGGGCTCGACGCGTATCGCGTGGGCGGCGTGGCCACGGAGGAGTGCGCGCTGGGTGCCTCGTGTGGGCGATTCTGTGCGTGGTCCGACACGGACACGTTGTGGCTGCTGTGGGGCTCGCGTGTTGGGGGCGTGATGGAGGTAGGCGTGGAGGCGGGGAGGGGCTGCGAGACAGCCTGCGTGGATGTGGCTTCGCACTGCTTGGTGTGTGAGCATCTATCCTTCTTCTCCTTCTTCTCCTTCTTTTTCTTCTTATCCTTCTTATCCCTCTTATCTTTTTTCGATTTTTTGTCCCCCTGCGGGTTGCCCTCCGCACTTGTGGCCAGCCCAGAAGCGGCGCTGGCGGTCGCTGCGGGTGTTGTTGTTGCCGTTGTCGTCACCGGCCCCGCAGCAGCACCAGCAGATGTGGGGTGCTCGCCTGTGGTCACCAACGCGGCCGGAGCAATGAGGCGGTCAGTCATGTTGCCGAGCTCGTCCATCAAGAGAGAGACAGCGACAATGTCCGTCGCGATGGCACCCAAAAGGCGGCGAATGCGGTGCCGCTCGAACACGCTCAGCTGTGGTACACCAGAGACGAGGGGTAGCGCCCGCCCGGCGTCGAGGTCGTCACCGCTCCCACCACTGCGGAGAGATGCGGCGACAGCAACGATCTTGCCTGCTTCGCTTGCCGCCCCATCACGAGAAGAGGCCTTCATCGCATGCGGTTGTGACGGCGTGGTTTTGGCGCGGCTGAGGTGCGGTGGCGCGTCGCTCACCGTTGTCGTCGCCGTGGTGGGTGTGGTGGAGCGTTGGGGTGCGCTCTGCGGCTGACCAGCACAGTCCGCGCCGTCGCCGTCGCGCTCCTCGTCTGTCAGGTGTAGGTGCGGTATCGCAACAGACACATTCGGGCTGCCGTCCACAGACGTCACAAAGTCATCCATGTTGCCGAGTGACTGTGGCCGTACCCACGCGCTCGACGACGACGGCGGTGGGGGCTCGCAGCCGGTCGTCGTGGCCCCTGCGCTGTCACAGACGGTACTCGCGTCCCTCTCAAGTGGGTTGTTGCTTGGGAGCGGAGGGTGGGGTGGAAGGGCCGCGGGCCCGTCAGCACTGGGCAGGCGATGGTCGTTGGGGGTGTGCAACGGCGCCGGCACAGGGGCTGGCAGGACGGACGATGGGCGTGAGGCGTCGGTCCCGGTATCACACTCGCTGCGCATCTCTTCTGTCCTCACCACCCAGCCCTCGTCGTCGTCGTCTGCCCCGAGCAACGGTTCCACGTGCGCGGCTGTGGGTCGTGCCTCCTCCTCATACTCCTCATTCTCGTCCTCGCCCTCGTTCTCCGCGTGGTTCTCAGCCTCTGTGAGGTCACCCATGCGGACGTGGCTGCCCGAGGTGCATCGCGGGTGCTGCGACGTCTCCGTCGACACCTCAGTCGAGCTCGACGTGATGGAGGTGAACTCGGGCAGGTTGACCGACGAGGCGCGTCGGATGGTGCGCCGTGTGGGGCTCACACTGAGCGGTCTCTCGGCGGTACTGTGAGGCCGCTGAGACGCCGTGCTCACCAGCACCGGCACGAGCGTCGCTGGCTGTGGCGCCTGTGGCCGTGCGGAGGCTGTGTCGAGACCCGTGGCCGCCACGCTGTCAGCAGCGGCGTCCCTGACTTCCGCGACGGGGCCCGTCACAACGACTGCTGGGTTCTCAACGGTATCACTGGCCTGTGCCTTGCTCTGGATACGTCGCAGCGCGGGGGGAGGTCGTAACAGTCGCAGCAGCCACGCCTCAGTGTCTGTGGCGGCCTCGCATGGGTGCTGCTCGCGGTAGTGGAGGGCATCCTCCACACGGCTGAGTTCGTGGCGAATGCAGGCGATACGCTCAGAAACGACTGAGGCGCACTCGGAGCGTGTGGTCGCGCCGCAGGCAGCAGGATTATTCGATGGGAGAGACGTGGATGTCGTCTCAACGTCTGCAGGCACTGCTGGGTTAGCCTTGTTGGCATCACGATTGCCAACGTTGTTATTGTTGCTGCCGTTGTCTCCGTCTTGGTTAAATGGTGCACCCGCCAGCAGAGACCTTGCATCTTGTGCGTGTCTCTGCTGACCTAGGCGTGCCAGGGCCGCCACGCGCTCCTCAACGGCGGCGAAGCGTGTGCGTTGCGCGACCAGTATCGCTGCGCACATAGACCGGAGATCGTTCACGGTTATTGTCGGCGTGGGGTTGACGCCACGGCTGGCCCGCGTGTCTAACATGATACGGACACGGGGATTGGGGGGGACAGATGTATTGTTTTGGGTTGTGTTTTCAGCACGGCTGACGATCCAACAGAATTGTCGTTGTTGTTTCTAAAAGAAAAAGGAAAGCCAAAGGAAAAAATGGAAAGGGAGAAAAAGAAGAACGATGCCAGTGTAAATCCGTGTGCGCGTATGTGTGTGTGTGTGTGTGTGTGTGTGTGTGTGTCAAGTCCACTTTTTCAAAGGGGAAAAAAGGGATGAGGACCAACCAAACGCGAAAAACAAAAACAAAAAGAATGAACGTCAAGGCTCAGAGCGAAAAGAAAAGTACAAACAAGCAGATCACCAATGCGAGAGTGGCACGTTCGTTACCGGACTCCTCACTGGAGGAGCGAAACGGCTGGAAAACACCCTGTGCGCAAACTTCTTCTTTTTTGGTTTTCCGTTTGCTCAAGCCACATGTTATTTTTGTTGTTGTTGTTGTTTTATCAACCAAAGCGAACAAAGAAGGTGAAGAAGAGAAAAGAGAGGAGTGGCATATGTAGGGAAGCAGTGGTTTTCTGTTTTACGGGTCTTCACGCGGATCGGTCGGATCTGCGCATACTCAACGAGTAGACGTTGTCTGTTCAGAGTTTCCGAGGACGGACTTTTTTTTATAGTGGGAGGGGGGAGAAGAGGCGACTGTTGCCCCATCCCCTTTCATGTGCAGTATTGATGAGCTGTGTATTTGATTGTTTTGAGAGGATGCGAGTAATACACACACATACGAAAAAAAAAATGAGCACCGATGCGCGTTTTTCAACCGCGATTTCTCTCATCCTTGTGACCAGAACTGAAAATGGGAGTAAGGCCAAAGGGATAAGGGAGGAAGAGGAAAGAGTACTAGTGATGGAGTTTCTTGGCCATGACGATCAGCTCATCCTTCTTCTTGCCTGTCACAGATCCACCACGCATGGCCTTGATGTAGTCCTTCAGCTGCGGCACCGTCATGGTGTGCCAAGCATCGCGTTTAGCCGCCTCGTCGGCAATGGCCGTGATACTGTCTCCATCCGCGCCATCGTCCTCTTCGTTCTTGGCTTCCTTCTTCACCCCGGTCGTGCCCCCGCGAGGGGTGTACTCCCTCTTCACGCCTTTCTTGTCAGCGCCCGCCTCATCGTCATCGGCGCCATCATGGGGTCGGCGCTGGCCAGCAGTCTTGCGCTGCGCCGGCAGTGGGCAGTACTTGTCGGCGTTGTAATCGGGACCGAGCACGTGTGTGTTGAAGTCGTGGAAGAGCGCTGCGTAGCGTCGCATGCCCTCTTCATCAGGCAGCGTGTAGTCCTCGACGCGGTCACGGGTGAGGACGGTGTCGGCGCCGCTGGCCGCGTCGTGCACAGCGAAACGATCGAGAGAGCTGGCGCCGCCGCCGCTGGCGAGGTCTCTGAGCGCCATGTCCTGCAAGTTCTGGTACACAAGCTGCAGCGTGGGGTTCGACACCGCCGTGATGTCGTAGTCCACTGTCAGCCGACGCACCACCTCCTGCGCGAGCTGCACGTCAGCAGGCGTCACGGCATCGTCCTCCATCTTCACCGCGCCGTTGCGAGTCACACTCGTGGTGGTCTGCAGAGACGGCACCTGGCGCAGATCATCCGCGAAGGGGAGGGGGAGCAAGTACAGGCCCAGCCCCTCCGCAGCCAGGCTGGTGACCGGAAATTGGACACACGGCGCGACAGCACGCGCAGCGGCGGTGTGCGATCCAGGATCTGGCGAGGGGATGAGGGCGACCAGCTTTGGCTTTGAGGCGTGACGCATGCGGTAGAGCGCGATGCCGACGCGGCCCTTCTTGCGCAGGCTGCGCACGAGCTGGGCGAAAAGCCGAACAGACTCCGGGCCGCCCTGGCGCAGGTTGGCGTGCAGGAAGCAGCTGCGCTCTGTCACGTGCTTGTGCTGAATGACATCCTCGTAGCGCTTGAAGCAAATAATGAACAGACCAGCTTCGGCGCCGGCTGCGGCCACCTCGGTGATCTTGGCGCGCTCGGCCGCTGTGAAGTAAACGTGGTGGCCGCCCACAAGCGCCGTGTAGCACGTCTCCTCTGGACGGATCACGGTGGTGGTGGTGGTGTCACCCGTGTTGCTGGGGTCTGACACGCCAACGCCACCACCCGCCTCGCCGTCGTCGTTGCCCTCGTCGTCATCGTCCCCCTCCCCACCGCCACCACCGCCACCAGTGCGCCTGACGAGCCGAGATCGTCGTTTGATGAGTGCGTTGGTGCTGCCCTCAAGCCACTCCGTCTTGGGTGGGTCGGCACGCATCAGCGGCACGTACACGCTCACCGCCATGCGTGGCAGCGCCCCGCCGTCACTGCGCAGCCCAATTTGGAGATTGCAGTTGAGAAACGGCCGCTGTGGATGCACCTTGCGACGGACAACATCAAGGACCTCCAGCAGGTCGTTCACGTACACGCTGCCGGCGTAGTGCTGCGGCGCGGAGAGAGAGGCGTCGCTGTCCAGGCTGTTCGCGCTCATCAGCGACGTATCGGCGGCGGCGGTGGCATCGCGTAGAAGAGGCTCCCAGAAGCGATGCTTCACAAAGTGGCCGCCCTCCGCTCCCGCCGCCGCCGTCGCTGCGGTGGTGGTCGTCGTCGTTGTCGTGGACATCACCGTCCCAGGGACTGACCCAGATGCCTCGAGGGTATTCGGATGGTGAAGCGTGGCGAAGAGACTGCCCGTGAGTGGCGCCGTGGTGGTCGCTGTGGCCGTGGGGAAGCTCGCGCTGATGACGCCCGTGCCATGCCCGCTGCCAGTCGCGACACTGCTCACCACCTCCTCCTTGACGCCCGCGCGGCCCATGCCGAACACCTCGAGCGCCACGCCGGCCTCGTACAGATCACGCACACGCGCACAGCAGCGCCGATACTCCACAGCGGACCCACTCGTGGGCTCATCGTCGTCGGTGAAGACAAAAATGCGACGGTACTTGACGGCTGCCGTGCGCACGTTCAGGAACATGTGCTGAGCCGCCCACAAGGCGTCGCTGAGTGCGGATGGCGCACCGGACGGGCGGTGCCCCGCCTCCTGCAGAAACTGCTTGTACGCCGCCGAGTCGGGCGTGCCGGCTGCGATGAGCTGCTCCACCTCCTGCACGCTATCCGCGCCGAGGAGGTTGAACGGGTGGAGCACGTAGACACCAGGGAAATCGTACGGGTTGCGGTTCTCTGCGGTGTTGTACAGGACGAGGCTGAGGAGGTCCTTGTCGCTCGAAATGATCTTCTCTTGGAAGAGCTTCAGGATGCACCGCATGGCTGTCTCGAACGCCGTCGCGGATCTCGGCGGTGCGCTCTGCGGCTTCGCGTCCCTCTGTTCCTCGTCGGCGACGACGGCGGTGTTGCGGCTCGAGCTGCGCCTTGCACCAGTCGTTTGCCCCCGCGGCGGCGACCCACGCGACGGCGAGGCCGATTCCTTCTCGACCTTGACCACCGCTGCTGTTGCTGCTGCTGGCGGTGCAGCAGGTGATGCCACAGACTGGCCCAGTACGGATCCACTGCGGGCCGGTGCGCTGGCCCCCGCTGGGCCAGTCGCCTCGGCGGTGAACATGGAGGCGCGGCAATCGACGAGGCAGAGGAGGGCGTCGCGCTCGAGCCGCTGCAAAAGACGTGCGCGGAAGTCGTCCAGATCGAGCTCACCCTCGCCACCACCACCGCCCATCGTGCCAGCAGTGGCCTCGAGGTAGTCTGTCAGATCGGCCATGGCAGGTGTGGTGCGCGTCAAATGAGGAAAACGTTTGGCAGAAGAAGAAAAAAATGAGGTTGGAGAGAATAACGAATCAAACGCTAAACGGACGGGAGGGGGGTTGTGTGTGTTCCTTTGTTGTGGTTGCTTAGATTTTTTTTTGAGGAGTGAAGCAGAAGTGTGAGGGGGATGAAAGAAGAAAAGAAAGTGAGCACGCACTTGAGCAGAACATCAGTAACTGAAAGCCTTTAGTAGTTGTTATTGCTTTTTGTCTGTGTGTGTGTTTATGATCGCTGGCGTTGCGGACGTGTAGCGTGACAATCACAGACACAAACAGCAGCACAACCGACGCTCGCGAGTGAGTCTGACGGAATGTGCGTGTGCGTGCTTATGTCCCAGTGGGCGACTAAATGGGTCGGTTTTATCGAAGCATACACGGTGGTCGCACACGCTGCGACAAGCTGTTGTGGTGGCGGCACGGGGAGGGACTACAATTTGGTGTATTTGGTTTGCTTTGTTTCTGTTTTTGGAGATCAAGCGTCAAAAATATCCTTGAGCGCAAGAGAGAAAAAGAGAGAGAAGACCCACAAAACAAAGAGGAGAAGGCGCTTTTTCTTCTTTTTGGTGTTCTAAGTGATGAAGAAAGCAAGCATGCAAGCAGTGGGAGCACGTTCGCTCGTCGGTGTACAGTCTAGAGTGGTATAGGAAGTAAACAAATAAAAAAACAGCAAAGAATTGAAAAATGGAACAAGGCAGCCACGCACAGACAACAAGACAACTAACAACCCACAGAATCACCAGGACAGATACAGAAAGGGGGGAAAAGGAAACAGCTTTTTGTTGTTGTTGCTGTTGTTCAAAGGTTCAGATGTACATGGAAACAAAGTGATGCGAAAAGAGAGGAGGAGGCAGATCTTTCTTTGCCCTCTTGTAGCCACTACGTCACCCGGGTATCACGCCTTACGAAGGCACATTCATGGTCGGCTCCCGCAGTGCATCGAGCGCGGTTTGGTCAAAGACGCTGCCACGGCCCTGTTGCCGTTGCTGCTGCGCGTAGGCGGCAAAGAATTGTTCGCGCTCGCTTTTCCACTCGCGGTAGTCGTCTTCGCTGAGCTTCTGCGTGGGGCTGACGAGTGGGATGGACGGGTAGCCAAGCTGCTTGGTGCCGATCGCCGCGACAACACGGCGCGCGCCTGGGCCGGAGGTTCGACGACCGCTGCCGGCTCCGTGGCTCTGCTCGTGCGGCGACACAGACGGCCCTGAAACCTGGTCTTGCCAGGCGACCACGTTGGCGTGGGCACTCGCTGCGCCACCGCCACTGCTGCCCTGCCCAGCGCCGGCACCACCACCACCACGCTCGTAGCGCGCCATCTCGCGTGCCAGGTGGTTCGCACCCGCCTCCGGCAGCAGCGCATCCGGCACGCGCAC
Organism: Wallacemonas sp. MBr04; assembly: GCA_030849635.1. Lineage (NCBI taxonomy): Eukaryota > Euglenozoa > Kinetoplastea > Trypanosomatida > Trypanosomatidae > Wallacemonas > Wallacemonas sp. MBr04. The sequence goes on along the minus strand of JASANR010001406.1, from coordinate 24,156 downwards.
CACCGCCAGCGGATCGCGGATTTGTACGTGATAGGCGTCATGCCAGGCGCGCACGACCTGGTCCTCGTCCTCTGTCGGGTGTGAGAACTCTGCAGCGACACGTTCAGCACGACGGGCAAGGCGCGGCTCCTGTGTGCGTTGCCGCTCACGCTCACGCGCCTGCTCCTCCGCGATCGCGTTGAGGCCGACGACGTCACGCTGCATGCGCCGCATGAACTGACCCGCCTCCTCGGGATCCGGCATGACCAGGTCCTGTGGACGCGGCACAGCGTGCGAGAACATCGATGCGCCGGGGCTGATGGCAGAACCCGTCCCAGTCGCGTCACCGCCACCAGCGCGGTAGGAGTACCGTGACACATCCGCGACCGACCCACGTGGCTGCCCGAAGCTGTAGGCGGTCGGCAGCGTGTCGAGGGGATCCAGCGGCAGCGTCCACAGCGTGTGGTTCAGCACGGGGGCTGGCTCAGGCTTCAAGGTGCCGTAGCCGTCGACGAAGAGAGCGGCTTCTGGTGCGTGCACCGCGGCGTCGATCGCACAGGTGGCCGTCTCCAGCGCGGACGTGACGGGAGTGGCCAGGCGCATGCCGGCGACGCGCTGCGACGGGGTGCGCGGTGGGCTGGGGATCATCATCGCGGTGGGACTCCCAGCGCCAGTCAGGTCAGCCGCGACGTGGCCACCGCCGCTGCGCACGGACAAGTACGCCGCACACGCGCGGCGGTCGCGTCCGCTGGCGAAGACCAACTCGGGCTGGTCAAAGTTCAGCCCTGGCATCGGCTCGGCGGTTGGCAGCGTCGCTGCGCGCAACCGCTCCGTCAGGCCAGCTGGTTTACCGCCTGCACCCCACGCACTGCTGTTGTTGCGGCTGTACTGTGGTGGCGCGGGGCCTCGTGCAAAGCTGCCGCGACCCATCGGCGAGCCCGCCGTCGACGTGGACGACTTGCCTCCCCAGGACAGGTTGTAGCGGTGGTAGAGCAGGTCCATCGCCTTGACAGGGTCGCGTGAGAGGAGCCGCATGTAGCCCTCCTCGCGCTTCTGTGCCGCCTTGCCAGGCGAGCCGCGGAATGGGGAGGGGGTGGAGGTGCCGCTGCCGGGGTCACGTTCAGGAGAGAAGAAGCCGGAGGAGATCTGTGCTGTCAGCACGGTCGGAGATGTCTCGCGGTCGATCGATGGGTTGTCACGGCGGTAGGTCGTTGCAGCACGTGTGCCCGGCGCCACCGCAGCCGGTTCCGTCTCGCTCGCGAAGGGCTCGAAGGCCGAGCCGGCCGCGGCGATCATCATCGCGTCGTCGTCCGAGTCAACCTCGCCATTGTTGCTGCTGTCGTTGTGGTTCGGTTTGGCTTTCTTGTGTCCACGCCGGCGTGCGTGCCAGTCATCCGCCACCTGAAGCATGTCAAGCAGGCGACGGGCCTTGGCTTGCCGCTCCTGCTCCTGACCCTTGCGCTCGTGATAGCGAGAGACGGACTCGGAGGCATCCACGAAGCTGGCCGCCGCGAAGAGGAAGTTGTGGCGGCTGTGGCGATCATTCGGCGTCAGAGCCATGGTGCGCCGGCGAGCGCGGTGCGATGGCAGGCCGAGCGTGACGTCCGGGTCCACCACGGAGACCGAGGATTGGATGTGGTCCTTGTCGGGCAGCTGCAGGACGTAGCCGATGGCGATGGCCTCCGCGACCGTCAGCTCCGCACGCGGGTTGTCAGGGTCTGAGAGGAAGAGGTGCACAGGTGGGAGGGGCGGGGCGGCGGGCGTGGCGTCGGCTGTGGCAATCGCGCTCCTTGCCGTGGCCAGCTGGAAGACACCCGACTCGCTGCTGGTGACGCGCTTGACGCGGTGGGCGCCGCCGGACGATCCGCCTGCCGCCGCCGCGGAGCTCGCCTTGAGTGCCTGCAGACGCTCGCGCACCTGGGCCTCGCGCTGGGCCTGCTGCTGCTCTGCCGTCATGTCCTGCTGCCGCTCCGTGTTGTACAGCCGATCGCGGCTGCCCAGAACGCCAGAGAAGGCGTCCAGCTGCGGCAGTGGCTGCTGCATCTGTTCCAGCGTGCGCTGCCAACGTGACGAGGCCGCCGGGCTCATGAGGCCCTCCGGTGCCGTGGTCGCGACGCCGCCAGTCGCGTTGGTGCCGTCGACGTCCGACACAGTGGAGGCGCGACGGGCGGAGCGCGCCTTCGGGGCTGACCCGCGCGCGAGCGACATGACCACGCCCTGCAGCGGCCGAAAAGGATCGCTGATGACGTCGTTGTTGACAAGGAACGCACTCGCCCCAGCCGTGTGCTTGTTTCGCGCGGCGCCGCGACCGGACTTGCGGCTCCCCACGGCAGCAGACTGGTCCGCATTCGGGTGCGCGCTGTTGGTCAGCGCTGAGCGATTCGACTGGCGCGCCTTCTTGGCGGCATCACGCCCCGCACCGGCCGCGTGCGCTGAGCCAGGACGGCCCGTGGTGGTGGTGGTGGTGCCATTGGCATCGCCTGCACCCTCCCCAGCAGCGGCCGCAGCCTGTGCGGCGTGGACGTCCGAGAGCGTGCCACGGCGTCGACCAGACGGTGCCGCCAGCGGCGCACCATCGGCGCCCATCGCGGGCCTTCCACCACCACCACCGCCGCCACCCACCCGACCCGCTCGAGTCCGGCCTGCTGAGGCAGGTGGGGCGGGTGCGTGCAGGCGCGAAGCGAGCGGCGCCGTCGCCGGCCGAGACTCGCCCCGCGCGGTCGCGAGGCTGGTCTGCATCTGCGACATGACGAGCTCGCGGCTGAGCTGGTCGGACAACTGCTGCGCGACGAGACCTTGCGGGCTGCCAAGGGTGTCGTAGCAGATGTCCTCCCAGCGCACGTAATCGCGGTAGCGGAAGCAGAGAGCCTTGAGGAACACCTCGCTCATGATGCGGCCGTAGCGCGGGTAGCCCTCCCCACCAGGCGCGGGCCCGACCGTTGGCATACGCTGCCGCCCGACAATGTCCGTCTCGACCTCAGGCAGTGGCGGGGCAAAGATACGCTTAAGCCACAGCGGGGTCATGCTGGTCGTCTCGCCGGAGTGGGCGTGGAGCATGTCGGCCTTCTCGAGCGCGGCCTGCAGCGCCTCGCGCTTCAGCTTCCAGCCCTCCACCATGGACCGCGCGGAGAGACCGAGTGGCCAGCGGTGCGCCACGAGGCAGCCCTCGCCGATCGTGTCGCCAGGCCCGTAGGACGCGACGCCGTCGATGATGCTGACGACGCGGCCGTGGATGACGATGATGAGTCCGTCACACTTCTCCGAGGTGCTGGTGACGATGGAGCCCGGCGAGTACACGACGGGTTCGAGGCGCTCCTGGATGAGACGGATCACGTAGTCAGAGAGCGGGCGAAAAAGCTCGCAACTGTCGCGGAGCTGCTGCGCGAGGCCGCTGGTGAAGCGCTGCTCGCCAAGCCATTTCATGCGCAGAGCGGCGGCCTTGTCGATGAGCGATCGGCGCAGGGCATCGTCACGGCGCATGCACACGGCAAAGTCCGCGTAGGACAGGCACCAGACGTCGCAGGCGGTGTCCGCCACCAGCGTCAGGCTGCGCGGCTCGCCAAAGAGCAGCGAGAGCTCACCAAAGGACGTGCCGGCGTCCGCGACACCAACGGTCTGCAGCCCGTCCTCGCCAAGCGCACCACCGCTCCCGTACATGTTGCCCCCAGCGGGGGTGGCAGCAGCAGCAGCAGCAGCAGCGGCGGCTGTGGCGAGTTCTACCACACACGGACAGGCGCCATGCGGGGCGGCGGTGGTGGTGACGCGGCGCTGCGCTGTGGGGCGGCCCGTGCTCTCGTGCCCGCCAGGTGCAGGTGACGCACCACGCGAGCAGGACTGCGCGTACGTCTTCGGCACCTCGACCACACGCGCGCGGCCGCGGCGGAGAAAGCAAAGCTGGCGATCGGCGGCGCTGTGGCGGTGAGGACAGGCAAGCACCTCGCCCGGCATGAACGTCCGCGGACGCAGCAGCGCCACCAGCGAGCGAATAGCGCCCGTGGGTGTGTCCTGAAGCAGCCAGCTCTGCCGCATGGCGATCTCGTTCTGGTAGTAGTACGAGGCGAGCGTCTTGCTGCGCGCGGCGGACACCACCAGCGCGTTGTCCGCTGACTCGGACAGCCGCAGGCTCTGACGTCCCCCAGTTGCTGTCGTCGTCGTCATCGCAGCTGGCCACACGCCACGCGGTCCGACGCAGAGCTGCAGCACGGCCGCGTGCACGTCGAGTAGACGCACGCGCAGGACGTCGACGTACGGCACGTACTGCGTCACTTCACCCTTGCCCTGCGAGGTCGTGGCGGCCGCGACGGTGGCACACTTGAACGGCGCAAGCCCGAGCGCCTCTGCGGCTCCGAGTACGGCCGGCGCACGCACCACCTCGCTGCGACCCGCGACGAGAGTGGGCTGGCCCACAGCACGGCTTGCGTTGCGCAACGAGCGCTGAATCGCGGACGTCATGTTCGAGCCTGTGTCGTTAAAGCCAGCCGCGTTGTTGGCGCCGTTGCCGTTGTTCTGACGCGCCTCGTGCGCCTGTGCAGCGGCGAGGAAGAGGTTGTTGCCGTCGACGTTGATGCCGCCGCCACAGAGGAAGATCTTCTCGTCACTGGAGGTGAAGAACTGGGTGCGGGCATCGCCTGCCGCGCCGCCGACACCACCTCCACCACCTGCTCCCATGAGAGGCGCGCTGACACGGTGGCTCTGGGGCTGGTAGTACGTCACATTCACGCTGCCGCTGAGCAGAATGTAGACAAACTGGCTCTCGGGACTCTCGCTAGGGTACGTCAGGACGTGGTTCGCCAGCACGCTCACGGGCTCCACCTTGCCGTCCAGTAGCTCCGCCAGCGCCTTGGGATCCACAGAGAGCGTCCTGCCGTCCGCCGCGCCGACCTCGCGACTGGCCTCCGTCAGGGCCTTGGCGAGGTTCTGCATGCCGTCCTGCACCTGCTTCGCGATCGCCCGGCTCGTCATGTCAATGGGCTCACCATCGGCAAAGCGGGCCCGCGTGGCGCGACGCTCGGCCAGTCGCTGCCTGAAGAGCCGCATGACAGGGACGAAGTACTTGCGCAGAGACATGCCCGGCAGTGCCGCCAGCGCGGTGCTCATGTACGACAGGCGGTCCAGGTCAAACCCCTCGCCATCGTCGTCGTTGTTGTGGGCGCCATTGGCGCCGTGAAGCGTGGAGCGGCGGCCGCTGATAAGGCCTCGGGTCGCCGCAGACGAGGCACGATGTGCGCGTGAGCTGCGCCGGCCGCCACCTTGCTGGGAGTGAACAATCACACCAGGCTCTGTTCCTGATTGCATCATGCACGTGTGTCTGTGTGTGCGTGTGTGTGAATGATGAAACAAACAAAGAAAAACAGACAGATAGATAGAGGAAGGCACAAGAGGAGGGCAACTGGAAATGAACGGAAGAAAAGAAAGGGTCAAAAAAGAAAAGGAGGTCTAGAAGAAAAGAAAAGAACAGGAAAAAAACAAGATACACAGACGCACCCGATGCCAGTGATAATGACTCACGTTGGTTCTGAGGGGCGGGGAGTGCACTCTGCTCGGTCGGCAAGTGTGTGTGTGTGTGAGAAGAGAGAAAGTAAGAGGGGAATGTGGCTGTATGTGTGTGTGTTGGTAGTAATACTGTTGAGGTGTACATGAAGACTTGTTCGCGATTGGTGCTCCGGCAGAGCCAATCAGTCCTGGGCGGAATGGCAGCGGGGGGGAAGGCAGAGTCGTCTCACCTCAGTCTCATCGCCGAAAAAATGAAACATGTCAAGCGATGAAGAAACCGTTCGAATGTGACTGTGAGTGAGAGAACGAGACAATGAGAGAGAAAATGCGTGAGAGACCTTCCCGGTCCAAATCTCCGCGATGCAGTGCCGGTTTTCTCTCAGCTCACGTCACTGGATGTGCGTATCACTCTCTTTGTGTTTGGTTTTGCTTTGTTTGATGTTCTCAAGCACGGCTCGAGTGGTGCATGAAAGAGACGTATCAAAGAGAGAGAAAAAAACAAAGGAACAGCATTACATCTGTATATCTGTGCGTGTGTCAGGGAGGGTATCATACATTGCACCATCCACAGGAGAGAAGCACAAGAGGGAGGAAGGCGGTGAGAAGACCACGATGCAGGCAGAGTCATGAACAAGGATGCATGCCCCTTCGTTCACACTCATCCTGCTTGTGTTCGCACCGACCCTTGTCAAAAAGGATCGCAACTTGCTTCTTTCTGTGTGTTTCCTCCTCTTCTTTTTTTTAAGCGGGGGAGCCCTTGGTCGTGCAAAGGCGGGTAGCCATCTCATCGAGTTCAGACTTGCTAATCTTGGAGTTCTTTGGGTCGTTCGGGTACACCCACTTCTGAAAGAGCTCCTCGTCGCGCTTTTCGTAGTCTACATGGTACAGGCGCTCCACCATCTCGTCAAAGTCCTTCTTGGGCATCTTCTTCGTCTCCCCCTCTGGCACGTAGCGGCGCGTCAGCTCAGCCCGGTTGGCGCGGCTCTTCGCGAGCTCATCGTCGTACATGCGCTTCACCTGGCTGTCAATCTCCGACTGGTCCATCTTGATGTCGCGCTTGTGCGTCTCCTCCTCCGTCTTGCGCTCACGCTCCTGGCGGGACTGCTCAAAACGCTGGAGCTGCTGGTCGTAGATGCGCTGAGTCAGCTTGTCCTGGTCCGCCTTGGAGATGGTCTTGCGCTGCTGCTCCCGCTGCTTTTCAAGGGTCGCCGCGCGCTGCTGATCGCGCTGCTCCTTCTGCTCCATCTGCGAGTAGTAGAGACGCTGCACGAGCTTCTCCTCGGCATCCTTGTCCAGGCGCTGGCCGTGGGCACACTCGTCATCGTATTCGGCAGGCTGAGACATGGGCTATATGTGAATGTGTGCCTCAAAAAGAAAAAACTGCTAAACGCAAAGAAAAAAACAAGCAAATAGAGAGAAGAAATGAAGGTGGTGCGAAGTGAGTGGAGTAGAAAGGGAAACAAAAATGCTGCTTTTTCGGCGGCTCTATCACAGAATCTAGTCACGAGCCCACACAAGAGAGGATCGGGAGGTGACGGGAGGAAAAAGGTGCGTGTGGGAGGAAAACAGAAAACAGGAATAGTCCCTGTTGTGCTCAACAGTAAAAAGGAGGAAAAGCAAGCGCAAACAGGTGGTCTTCGCGCGCTGAGAGATAAAGTGGGCAGGTCCAAGGGAGGGGGGGAGCTGTACATCAGCGACACTGTGGTGATATACNAAGGGAGCACGCTGGATCAGCATCTCCGTGGACTTCTGGTAGCGCTTGATCTCACGGATCGCCACGGTGCCCGGGCGCCAGCGGCGCTGGGCGTTCTTCACGCCGGACGCAGACTTGGGAGCCTTCTTGCTCTTCTTCGTCGTGACGGTGCTCTTGGAGCGGGCGGTCTCCTTGGTGCGGGACATGGTTGGGGTGAGAGTGGGGTGGGGGGAGTAGGAGGTGAGTTGAGGAGGTTGGGGCTGCAGTGTTGAGAAACAAGAACAGAAAAGAGAAAAAATGACAGCAGATGACGAAGCCAGGGTGCAGAGTGGGAAGAGAAAGGGAGTTGGTAAGGTGTGTGAAAGGGAAGGATGGATCGCATGCGCGACAAAGTAGAGCTGTCCGTCGTGAACTTTCATTTCAGTGGACTGCATAGCGTGTGCCCTGATTCTCCCCAGAAAGATGGAACAGAACAGTGCGTGCAAGTGCCAGTCACACAACGGTCGTTGCAAAGGCAATCACAGGTCGAGCATTTACTCAACGCTTCTTTTTTCGTGAAGCATGTTTTGATCTCTCGTGCTCTCTTAGTTTTTGGTGTGTGTTTGTTGGGCATTTTTTGTTTTGCTCGTTCAATGCGCTCACTGCGTTCTCGCCTTTTCTCCTTCAAGCACTCGTGAGAGTTCAAGAAGCAGAGAAGAGAAGGAGGCAGGAAAGATCACGAATCAATCAAAAGGGAAGAAAAGTGGGGATGAAAAAAAGAAAGGGGGATCTATGATGACGCAACTGCATCAGCACGCGCGCACGCTGTTTAGTGGCGCTCACCGCGGAGGCGCAGGGCGAGCTGCACGTCCTTGGGCTGGATCGTCACGCGCTTGGCGTGGATGCAGGCGAGGTTGGTGTCAGCGAGAACGGACACCACGTAGGCCTCGGTGGCCTCCTGAACGGCCAGCAGAGCGGAGCTCTGGAAGCGGAGACCCTCCTTCTGGGCACCAGAGATCTCGCGCACCAGACGCTGGAAGGGAGCACGCTGGATCAGCATCTCCGTGGACTTCTGGTAGCGCTTGATCTCACGGATCGCCACGGTGCCCGGGCGCCAGCGGCGCTGGGCGTTCTTCACGCCGGACGCAGACTTGGGAGCCTTCTTGCTCTTCTTCGTCGTGACGGTGCTCTTGGAGCGGGCGGTCTCCTTGGTGCGGGACATGGTTGGGGTGAGAGTGGGGTGGGGGAGTAGGAGGTGAGTTGAGGAGGTTGGGGCTGCAGTGTTGAGAAACAAGAAAAGGAGAGATAGAAAAGCACGAATCGAAGGCGAAGGATAGAAGGATAGAAGGATTGTGTAAAAGGAAGAGAGGTGGTGTGGGGGGGAACGTTAAGGCGAGGGAAGGAGTTGCGGGACGACGATAAAGCATGTGGGAGAAGTGTCTTGTGAACACAGGAGAGGGACCTGTGTTTGATGGTCTTGCGCTACTGCGGAGTTTTTATTTTTGTGAGAGACTATCGGTTAGTGCTGTTTTGCTTAATTCGATGAACGGGGAAACAAGCAAAGGAAAAACTGTGAAGAGCTGTGTGAACAATTTTTTGTTGTTGTCGTCGTTTTTTTTTTAACCAGAGGAACAGTATCAGTGTGAACGTGTGAGTTTCAACTCTTCCGTGAAGACGGCGTGCGGCTCAGTGTAGGCGTTGGTCGGATCATGGAAGTAGCTGTCAGCCGACTGGGTCGCGCTCACTGTTTGCTCCGCCCCAGCGACTCTGAACACGCCCATGCCAGAGGGCGTGGTTGTCGGTTGGCCAGCATCAATCTGGAACACATCCTCGTCGATGTGCGCATGCGCGTTGGCATCGTCGGCATGCGCACGTCGCTCGTAGAAGACCTTGGCGGCCTCGCGAACCGCGGGGGCAGCGCCGGCCTCGGGCAGCACATCCAGCTCCGCGTGGCCCATGATGAGGCACCGCCGCTTGCCCTCTTGCAGGCGGTGGTACGTCTCGGCCAGGCCCTCGGCGTCCTCGCAATCGAGCAATATGACGAGCTCGTACGCGACGCCGTTGCTGTACTCCGATTCGCGCAGCACGCGCGTGTGTTCCCGCTGCGACGTGAGCGGGTTCCCCTTGTCCTCGTCGTCGTCCCTGCCGCCGTGGTATCGCCGCGCCTGGCGGACAGCCTCGACAGCGACCTCGTAGTCGATAGGCCGTGGCACACACGCACTGCGGGCGGCTCGCACAGCGGGGCAGTACCGCGCAAAGAAGAGGCTGAACTCGTGCTGCAGCTCACGCTCCACGCGCTGGTAGGCGTGCAGGAGAAGCTGGTCCTTGTGCAGGATGCGATTGGTGGCCTCGCGCGCGAGGACAAACTCGATTGGGGAGCCCGGGTTCACGACGAGATCGACCGCGTCAGGCACGATCGCGGCGTTGTGGAGCAGCGTGTTAATGTCCGCGAAGTAACCGACAAAGAACGGCCGCACGGGCGGGCCGAACGCGGGGAGGGGTGTGGCCTGGCGAATGCCAAAAGGCGTGACCGCAGCGACCTGCGCCATGAACGCTTCACGGCGTGCCTGGGCCTGGGCGTCGGCCTCCGCTGCAGCAGCATCAGTGGCAGCAGCCGCGCCGGTCCCGTCGGAGCGCGTCCCACCACCACGTGCAGCCTTGGCACGCTTCTTGAGGCGTCGGCGTGCCGACTGACCCGATCGTCGCTTGCGTCGCTTCTGTTTGCGGTTGTGGGATGCCGCAGCGAGCGCGGTCTCTTGGGGTATGACAACGTCGTTCATGATGTCGTCGAAGAGCGCGTCAGCAGACAGATAGTCTGCGTCAGAAGTAGCTGGTGGTGGTGGTGGTGGTGAGGCACCGGGTGTGCCGCCTGGCTTGGTCCCTTCGCTGGTGTTCTCGGGTGCACTGGTGGTGGTGGCGCCGGTGCGTGAGGAAGGCTCGGCGTTGTGTGTGTTTGCGGTGGCTGCGTGCCACCACTCACTCCGCTCCAGTGCGGAGAGATTGGGCAACAGCAGGGGTGATGGCGTCTCGTCCGAGGACTGCGCCGCTGCCGCCCCGTCCGTCCACAGGGTCCCACTTGGGTCGCGCACGGTGAAGCCGAAGCGTCGGCAGAAGTGTGCCACGTACTCAATGGAGGTGAACACTGGCAGAGCCATGTATGTATCCAGCGCAAAGACCTGCGGCTTGACATCATACGGATCCCAGACAGGCGACACAGGCGCGGCGAGCGAGAGCAACGTGCTGCTGAGCAGCTGCCGCGTGAACTCAAGCTCAGCGCGGGCGTCGCGGTTCTCGTGCAACACAAAGGCAATCGAGGCCTCGAGAGACGGGTTGCGGGGCAGGAGCTGCAGTGAGGACTGGCGCAGAGCCTCGTACGCGCCGGCTGTGTGGAGACGATCGGCACCCGCCTCATCACCGCCCCTCGCACCCGAGCCGTGCCCCACGCGCATTGACAGGGCAGCCAGGCGACGCCTCTCCAGAAGCTGGTTCTGCGCCGCTTCATTGGAGGCCCGCAAGGCCTTGAGACGGCGCTTCAAGGACCGAATGGGTGCGCCTGAGCGCGGTCTCAGTGTACGCAGAGACCGGCCAAACATGGTGACTGGCTGAAAGGTGGAAAGAAAGATGGAGAGAGAATGAATGAAGGTGGTGTGAGGGGAGAAGTGAAACGGAAACGTGAATAGCAAGGAGCAAGTATGCGGAACGTGGCTCACCGAAGAGGAAAAGAAAGCACACCGTGCAGTAGTGAGAAGGGTATCTCATGCACATGCCAAGCAGCTCGCGCACCTCAACGTGATCGTCAGCCTGTTGAGCGCAAAGCAGGCACCGAGACGGAAGTGCCTCCCTCGTCACGGTGACTGTCTGTCTGTCTTTGGGTCAAGGTATCCGTGTCTGGATAGTTGATGATGAGTAGATGTTCTTTTCATTTTTTTTTCTTTTTCTCAAGGGGAGAGAGAAAGCAGCCACGTTCTGTGTGTGTGTGTATGGGAGAGTGAAAGAGGCTGGGGGTAGGCAACATCATCATGTCGGGGTATAGTGCAAGACGGAGGGGCGAGGGGAGAACGTCAACGCCAATGACAACAAAGCAGAAGAAAACAGGATATAACGCGTGTGTGTGTATGTATTGCCTCATCGTGGCTTGGCGAGTGGGTTGTTCACGCTGAGCACGGTCTTGCCCCACGAGCCCTCCTCGAGCCGATCGTGGGCCTGTGCGACGTCCCGCAGCGGAAATGTCTTGTTCGTGACGGGAATGACCACGCGATCCGCCAGCAGCGGCATCACCTCCTCCGTGAAGGACTTCACCAGCTCGGAGCGATACTGTGCGTTCTCAAAGCGCAGCCGTGAGAAGATAATCTGTGCGCGACGGCGGAAGAAGGGGCGGCAGTCCAGGTACGCCTCTGAGCCGCCTTGGAAGCCGACCACAATGACATGTGCGTCGTCGGCGAGGACGGACGCGTTCTCGGCCATGCAGTGCCCGCCAAAGGTGGGTTCGATGACGGCGTTGACGCCCTCCTCACCAAGCAGCGCCTTTAGCTTTGGGGCGAAGAGGAGGCCGGCCTCATCGGGGGTCGTGTCAACGCAGAGTCGACTGCACATGCGGCAGGTGTCGAGCTTCTCCTTGGACGACGTGGTGATGGCGTGCGCCTTGAAGAATCGCTCCGTCAGCTGCGCCATGGTGAGGCCCAGGCCAGACGCGCCGTCATGGATGAGGACACGCTGGCCGGCCTGCACGTTGGCCTGGTACCGCAGGCAGTGCCACGACTTGAGAAAGGCCAAGGGCACGGCCGCGGCCTCCACGAAGGAGTAGTCCTTGGGCATTGGCATCACACAGCCGGCCGGGGCCACGGTGAAGTCCGCGTAGCCACCGCCACACAGCAGCGCCATGACCTTGTCGCCCTCCTTGACGTTCGTGACGTCGGCGCCCACCTCGGCCACCACGCCAGACACTTCGAGGCCAAGTACCTCGGAGCAGCCGCGTGGCGCACGCACGTAGCCGCGGCGCTGCAGCACGTCCTCTGGGTTCACGCCGGCTGCCATGACCTTGATGAGGACCTCCGTCGGCTCGGTGATGGCGGCTCGCGGCACGCGTGAGAGCTGCATCATGCTCGAGTTGCCAAAGGCCTTCAACGTGATGGCACGCATTGACTGCATCGTGATGAGGGGGAGAGAGAGAGGGGGGTGGAGAGTGTATGAACAAAAAGAGAAGTGTGTCTCGGTTTCTTTTTTCAGTGTGTGTGAGATTGCGTATCAACAGACGAGTCCACTGGTGTTGGCTATTCACGTTGTGCTTTGCTCTGCACACTTGGATGACACGACGATAGAAAGCGTGAGGGCGGCGGAGAAGCACGTGTGAAGTATAACGGTTCGCCGTGTATATGTGCGCGTGCGTGCTCGGGCGTCCACGGTGCAACTTGACTATAGTGAGCGACATGAAAGTGCGACAGAGGACATGGAGAGAGATGGGTTGGGCACGTTGAGCGTGGAGAAACGATAGGGAGGGGGGAGATACAGTCCATGTGCTGCGTACCGTCAAAGGGAAGTCACTCTGACAACAGCGAAGGGGGGCAGAATGACGAGTGCACGCACTGCTGCGTCTGAAGCACCATCGGGATCCATTGAGCGGCCAAGTGAAGAGAAGGCCACGACTGTCCCCTCACGGTCTGTGGAGAAATGCAGGCGCTGCATGGTGTGTGGCGAGCAGCTCTCAACGGTGTTCACACCTCCTTTCCTTTTGTTTCACTGTTTTTGTTTGTTTGTTTGTTTTTGTGTGTATTCAAGCCGTCGTTTCTTTTGTCCACAACATCGACGCCAAAGAAAAACAAAGGTGAGGTGTTGGGAAAAACCTGGTCGCATCATACTGATGGGCCGCAGCGGGGAGAAACACGAGGGGGTGGAAAGAGAACGAAAGAAAGGGGAATCTATGGGCATGAAGCCTCCATGCACGGGGCATTACGCGTAGCCGTACAGGATGTGGCCGCGCTTGCGGAGCGCGTTCACGACGTCCGACGCCGTCACGGTCTTCTTGCGGGAGTACTCCGTGTACGCCGTAGCGTCACGCACCACGCCCTCCACGTAGCTCTTCAGCACGCGGCGGACCTCCTCGTAGATCTCACCAGAGATGCGCTTCACGCCACCACGGCGAGCCATGCGGCGGATGGAGCCACGGGTGATGCCGCGGATGTTGTCGCGGAGCACCTTCTTCTGGCGCTTCTGGGAGCCCTTGGCGGCGGAGTTCTTGCCCTTGGCCATTGTGAGTTGGGGGGTTGGAGAGTGGGAGAGTGGGTGAGTAAAACTGAGGGTGTTTTGGAGGCTGCAGTGATGATGGCAACCGGCATCAGAGGATAGAAGAGGCAAGTGGGGAGTAGAAGTAGGACAGAGGAGGGTGGGATCAATGGAGGAGCCGTGACGTGATAGAACACAAAATTATGAAGAAGAGCTCCTTTGTGAGACGAGCACAAACAAAAACGGAAATAGGCGAATGTGCGGACACGTGTTTGTGTGTCCTTTGTTTTTGCTCTTTTTCATGAGGCGTCTGGGGCAATGCGACTCACTTTCCTGTGGGATCGTGTCACGTTGTGGAAATGAAATGCTCTCAACGAGAGTTGCATTTTCATCGCCCACTTCATGCGCTGTACGATGACTGGAGTAGTTGTTCGTGTATGTACGATCGGTGTGGTTGTTGTTGTTGTTGTTTTCGTCTGGAAAGATCGGCCGAAGCTGAGTGAACCCAGTGGAAGGAAGAAAGAGAACGAAAGAAAGTGGGTTGAATCTATGAGCATGAAGCCTCCATGCACGGGGCATTACGCGTAGCCGTACAGGATGTGGCCGCGCTTGCGGAGCGCGTTCACGACGTCCGACGCCGTCACGGTCTTCTTGCGGGAGTACTCCGTGTACGCCGTAGCGTCACGCACCACGCCCTCCACGTAGCTCTTCAGCACGCGGCGGACCTCCTCGTAGATCTCACCAGAGATGCGCTTCACGCCACCACGGCGAGCCATGCGGCGGATGGAGCCACGGGTGATGCCGCGGATGTTGTCGCGGAGCACCTTCTTCTGGCGCTTCTGGGAGCCCTTGGCGGCGGAGTTCTTGCCCTTGGCCATTGTGAGTTGGGGGAGGTTGGAGAGGGTGTTGGAGAGTAAAAGGGAGATGGAGCTGGAGTTCGGTACGAAGGAGGAGAAGGGAAAAGAATGCAAAAAAAAAAAAAACAGAGAACAAAGAGAGGTGGAGAGGTGGAGAGGATGTTGCCAAGAAGTAATAAGAACAGTAACCGAGAATATGCATGGAATAGTGTGTAGCGGTGCCAGTCGCAGCATGCCACGTTTGTGTGCATTCGCGCATTTCTTGCAACGCCGAGTCGGGTTGCCGCGAGCCCAATCTCAGGACAGAGTCCTGGTGCAGACGGTGGAGCACGCACTCGTCGTGTTGGCCGTTGTCGTCGTGTAACAAACAGCGTAGAAAACAGCTTAGACCGACTGTATACTTTGCCTGAATAGCTTCTCTGTTCTCTTGTCCATCTATTTTTGTTTTATTTCGGGGTTTCCTTGATCGATGAAGCACAAGGACAACGCGCGCTTGTGGGAAGTTGGAAATACAAAGAATGAAAAGAAAGTACAAGGCTGTCATGGGGAAATCACGTGTTTAAAGTGGTCGAGAATGAATGGTTGTGCCTCGTCTAAGAGAGGATTTTGGGGGTGAAAAAAGGGGGAAGGTAACGTGAGGAAGGTCCAAAATTGCAAGATACATGAACAAAAAAAGAAAGTAAAAAGGCACAGAGGACGCGGAAAACAAGGGGGAGCACAAGAAGAACTCAACGACGCGACGATCTGCAGATGCCGACAAGGAAGTGTTTCACGTCCGTTTGCGGGAGTGAGATGTTACGTTTTGGCTGGCCCTGCACTACGCCGTTAGCTGCATTGTCACCATTGTGCTGAGCCTTGATTTCTTGTCCAAGTCGTCGCTCTGTTTTGAAACAAAAAAAGAGGGACGCGTACGTGTCATGTCAGGGCAGCGGCAGCGAAAGAGAGGAGAGCAAAACACCGAGGAAAACACACAACACGTGACGGCAATAAACTGAAAAAGATAAGGGGCTACACGACTGACAACAACAGATCAGATTGAAGCTAAAAGATAAAAATTTGGGAGGGGAAAGGAACGGGAAACATCAGAAGAAAAAAAGCTACTCGAGACAACGCACACAGGGGGGAAAACTGTCCAAAAACACCAAATCGCAAAGTCGAGGGAAGACGCAGAGCCGTCTCTTCGTTTACATTGCTTTGCGCCGTCCGCATGTACATCTTCGCTTGTGTGCGCACGGTGACGCCACTCATCAGCCATCGCCGTCCGCCTCTCTCTCTATTTTCCTCTTCCCCTTCTCCTCTTCCGCTATCAGTGTGATCAGTACGAGCCGTTGAGGCGCGTTGGCGAGACCGTCACCTGCGTCACGGCGGCGCCATCGCGGAGATACACGGATGAGCTGCCGACGAACATGGGACGGCCGCCAGCCGAAGAGCGTGGGCGCATCACGACGCCGTCCGGGACGCCGAGGCCGTTGTTGTCCGTCAGCGACACACGCGCGGCCGGCGGGCGGCGTGGCGCGAAGTTGGCCGCGCCGGCCACTGCGCCGGTGCCGGTGGGACTCGAGGACGGCAGCTGTGGGAGTTGGTTCATGGCAAGCGCCTGACGAATCGCGTCCTCCAGCGCCTGCAGCTCGCTGCGATCGGCCTTGTTCACCTCGAGGATGGCGCAGTTCTCCTCCAGCACGGCGACGCGGCGGCGCAGGCCGTCCTCGGGCTCCATCGCAACCGAAATGCTGCGTGACGTGCGGCGGGGATCGCGGGGCTGCTCGTCCTCCTGCGCCTTGAGTGACTCAAGGACGGGCTGTGGAATGGTGTTGAGGTGGCCTCCCAGCACAGACGAGCGGCTGCGGCCTGCGAGGGGCGTGTTCGCGTCCACGGAGTTGTGCGTCGGGCTGATCGGGGGGAGCGGGCCACCGGCGCGTCCGCTTCCCGGGCGTGCCTGCTTGACGTTTGCGCTGCCAGGTCGCTGCTGCTGCTGCGAGGGGCTGGAAACGGAGGCAGCGGAGGAGGGCACCTGCGGAACAGGCGACGCGGCCTCAACATCGGCAGCAGCAGCGGCAGCAGGACCGGTGCCACTGGATGCCAAGTCCGGCGTGCGGTGCTCGCTGCTGCCTGACTCCGCCGCAGCGGTGGCGGCCTTTGCGGCGTTCGCGGCGCTCCCTGGCAGGCCCTCGACCACCTCCTCCAGCCACTCCACGCGGTGCGAGAGATCCACGAGTGCTGCGTTGCTCACCTCACCGCCGTCCGCGGCCTGCTGACCCAGCAGCGCGCGGAGGCGGTCCTCGAGCATGGAGAGGCGGTCCTGAAGCAGGCCCACGTCCTTCTCCACGCCACTAAGATCCACCGCAGGAGCAGCAGGAGCCTGCGCCTGAGCCGTCGCCCCGAACGCGCCGTTGTGGAGAGCGGCCTCGAGTGGGGGCAGGCGCGTGGCCTCGACAGCGAGAATGCGCGCCTCGAGCTCCTCGACAGCCCGCATCGCCTCCTGCGCAGAGGCGCCGCTTGCATCGGAGGTCTGTCGGCTGCGCATCTCTGACTTGGTGGCGATGGCGTCAGCCGACTGGCGCTGGACCATGCCACGTACCACGTTCAGCTCATCAAAGAGCGTGGTGAAGGCGGGCAGCGTGTGCAGGTAGTGCGTGCGCTCCTCGATGGTGTGCTCGAACTCGCTGTGGCGGTCGTTGGGGTCGGTGTGGGCAGCCATGGTGAAGATCTGCTGGTTGCGGCCGCCCCATAGCTCTGTGAAGGCCTCGGCGAGGCCAAGGCGACTCTCGTGCATGACCACGTTCTGGTTGGTCTCGGCCAGTCCATTGCTGAGGGCCTTGAGCATGCGGTCCTGCTCGTTGAGACGATCGCGCAGAGCCGCCTCCTCGTTTGTGTGGGTGCCGTGGTGATCGCTGATTTGCTTCGTCTGCTCCTGCGCGATGGAGGAGAGACGCTCCACCTCCTTCTTGAGGAGTGCGACGGTGGTGTGCAGCGACTGATCAGCGCCACGCGACTTGAGCTCCTCGATCTCTCTCTTCAGTCTCTCGTTCTCGCTGCGCAAATCGACGACGTCCTCGTGAATGCCGGTGATTTCGTCGTCGTGGCTGTTGCCCTGGTCGACGATGATGCGGATGAGGTCAGAAAGGCGGCTGTAGCTGAGTGTCAGCTGCGCCTCGATGATGTCGGGGATGTTTTGCACATCCACCTCGACCTGCGGCATTGCTCAAAAGAAAACAAGCGGGGGACGGGGGGTGGTAAGCAAGACGCTGCTGTGGTACGCTGTGTGTATGCGCGTACGTCAAGAGCACAGTCCTTCCGCGCCGGGTTGTCTAAGCGTTCGTATGTATGTTTGTGTGGGTGTGATCTCACTCGAAACGGTGTGCGAGTGGAATCTGAGCTCAACTGTGGTAATCAAATGTTTCTTCTGGTCAGCAAAGTCGACCGTTCGCAAATTGAGAGGAAGAGGGAGAAGAGAGAGTTGTGTGCGTGACTGTGCGCGTAGTGCCGGGGTGAACGAGTGTGGGCTGCGCAGAGAGGCTTTTGTGCGTCTGTTTTCTACTCATCCGTGTGCAGGCCACGAAAAGAGCAGTCGTGAAGCGAAATGGAAGGAAAAAAGGCAAACACGAGTCAAGGTACGTCAGGGCAGAGAGGCAGGCCTGGTTCGCCACGCGGCGTCGCTCCAGCACTGAGAACAGGCGCTTGCCTAAGCTCGCAAGTCAAGGTCTGTTCTGTTGCTCTTGATGTTGTTGATGTTGTTGTTGTGTCAAGACAGGAACGGGTGAATGCCGCAGCAGCAGCGGTGCGTGAGAGAGTGTGTTGGTCACGTTGATATTCATCATTCTGAGGGTGTTTGGGTACATAAGTGGTGGGGAGGGGGGGAGAGTCACTCAGCACGTTCAGCTTGCGGCGGGCACGACCAACCAACGACAGAGTCAATGAACGCAAGGGAAAAGTGGAAAAAAAGAAAACGAAGTGTACATGTTGATGGGAGAAAGATAGCGACGCCGATGTGGGCCTACTGTGCTGTGGCAGTGCGTTGCACACAGAGAAGAGGGGAAGAAGAAGGAAGACACGACAGCGAGTGAGCTGTGAGCGCATGTAGCCTCGCCTCACTTGCGCTCCGTGGTATGTGTGTCTGTTTTTTGACTTTTCAAATCTTCAATGTTTCCTGTTGTTTTTTCTCCTCTTACGCGGTGGCGGTCCGCGCGGATTGCTTTTCGGCCGCACACCAGGCGCAGTTCAGGATCACACACGGCTTTGTGTGGCCAAGAGCGGCGGTCGCAGTTGGTCGCCGCGCGCTGTTCACAGGCACCAGAGGTGAGGCGGCAGCAGCCACTCCTGCAGTGGGCACGGGGCTCCGTCGTCCACCACCGCTGGGCGTTGGCGACGGTGGCAGCGCGGGCAAATGGGGGCTGGCCGTGGCGTGCTGGCCCTTGCCAGGCGACATGCTGGTGCGCACTGAAATGGTCACGTCTGGGAGCTGGCTGTCACGTGCGACCTGGGCCTCGACGGCAGCACCATCGCGTGGTGGAGCAGCAGCAGCGGCGCCACCGCTCCCAACAGACGTGCGGGCCGGCAGCGGCGGCGGCGCCCAATCCGCGAGGAGCCGGTCCACGTCCACGTCCCGCTCAACGAGTGGCACGCCCATCAGCGGGGCATCGGGCGGGCGCAGGCGGCTCACCGTCACGCGGTGCGGCAGTACCAGGCCGCGCGCGAGGCCGCCACCGCCGCCAAACGGGTCGAGGTCGTCCGCGCCGTCTTGCTCGTCATCCGCGGCGCGACTGCGCAGCACTAAGGTGTGGGGGCCGGCGGCTTCGCGGCCGTCTGGCAGCGCCGCAGAGGCCGAGGCCGCCCCGGAGTGTCCGGGAAGAGAGCTAATGGCACTGTTCGACGCATCGCCCGCGCCGCCAAGCGACACGTCCGCGGCGGGCCGTGCTGCGCCAGGCGACGGGATGGCAGCCTGTGAGAAGAGCGTCTGCCCTGCGAGGAGATCGAGAAGCGACTGCTGGTACGGGTCCGAGCCAGGGGAGGTCTTGAGCATCGAAATGGCGCGATTGACCTCGGCCATGCGCTGCGCCACCTCCTTCTCGAGGTCCTGCACGCGTGTGTTGTACGTGTCCTTGAGGTCAGCGGGTGGGGCCAGCGCGATGGGTAACTCGCCCTGGCGTGAGGCCTCCTCCGATCCCAACGCCGCAGCCGCAGCACTGCCGTTGGTGTTGCTGTTGGGTGTGCCTGTCGCGAGTGCCAGTTGGCGCTTGAGGGCCGTCAGCTCGCGCTCCAGCTGCTGCACGCGCATCAGCGACATGGAGGCGTCCTCGCGTGCCTTGCGATCAATGGACGGGCCGCTGCTGCCAGCGCCGCCCTGTGCCGCCTTTGGCTGCATGCTGGCGCGGCCAACGATGCGCAGACGCTCCTCGAAGGCCTGGAAGCGGGAGTTCAGTTCACCCTCAAGATCATCGAGGCGGTCGTTGAGTACGACTGTTTCCTCACGCGCCACGGCATCCTCAAAAGGCCCCATCGGCTGCGGCGGTGGCGGTGGTGGTGGTGGAGAAGGTGCCAAGGCATGGTGTGCATTCGCTGTCACGAGGGAATCCGACGGTGGTGTGGCAGGCGAGGCGGCGCGCGATGATTTCTTACCCTTGCGTGATGGGCCACTGTCACGCTCTGCAGGCGACGGAGCAGGCGCCGCGGCCGGGGCAGCGGGCGCCGCGTTCTTCCTCAGCGCGACGTTGGCGATCGCCGTGGAGAGCTCCTTGAAGCGCTTCTCGACGTACACTTCGAGCTCGCCAATCATCTCGAGAGACGCCGCGGCGTCCTCACGCGCGACGTCATCGACGCCAGAGTTGGCCACGGCAGTTGCTGACGACGACGGCAACGCGGTCCCGGACTTGCCTTTGCCAGGACTGGCCTTGCGCGACGAGGACGTCGCCGTGGCAGCGGGCAGCGAGCCGCGCGCCTCGAGCTCACGGAAGCGATCCATGACGTAGTCGCCCAGCTCAGCAATCTCCTGACGCGCCTGCACGTCAACGGACAGGCCCGTCGTTGAGGACGGCGGTGGTGGCGAGGCGGCGGCGTTGTCCGTGCGGCCCTTGGCGCGGTTCTCGGTCGGCACGGGTGCACGTGTTGGGGCCTTGTGGTCGCTCCCAGACAGCTCCTCGACGCGCCGCAAGGCCTCCGCCGCGACCTCAAGCGCGTGCTGTGCGACGGCGTCGTCACCGCCCCTCGCGTCCATGGGGCCTGCCGCGGACGCCGATGGCCGCTGGGTCACCGCACGTCGCGTGCCGGTATCGCCCGCGGTCGCCACGGCAGCGAGCGAGATGGAAGGCCTGCCAGTCGTGGAGGTGAGGAGGGAACGGGCCTCGCGACGGGCCGTACGAAACGGGGCGAGATCAAGCAGGTAGGACGTGTACGGCTCGGGGGTGATGACGGGGTCGCCGTAGTCCTTCACAAGCTGCTCGACCTCTTCGGGCCGCACTCCCCAGAGGCGCACGAAGCTCTCCAGCAACGCGACGCGCTGCTCAAGGGCCTCGGCGCCACCGCCCAGTCCGCCTGCGCCAGCAGCGCCGTAGCCGAACGCCCCCAGCCGCCGCTTCTTTGCGTTGCGGTTGCGCATGGTCTGCATCTGGTGCTGGAGGTCCTCAATGATGACGGTCTGCTCGGCTTGGCGATCGACGAGGTACTGCATGATGGCCTTGAGGTTGCGCGACTGCACCGTCAGGTGTCCTTCGAAGAGTTTGCCGTCGTCGAAGAACGTGATCTTCTTGGCGGTGCGCTGCGGGGCGACCGTGCCCCGACCGGCCGCGTAAATATCCACGTGACGATCTGGCGTTGTGGCAGCGGCGTCGGTCTCCACCGCCTCCATCGCTGCCGCGGCATCCGATACAAAGTTGACGGGCAGCACCCTGCGCACAGGGCTCTGGTCGCTGCTCTCCGTGTTGGCCTCTGTGGCGGCAAACGGTGACGCGGGGGACGACTCGGGGCCGTCCGCGATGTCGTGGTTTGACTCCATCGTCCGTGCGAAAAAGACAAGGACGTGAGTTGGGGGGTGGGAAGCTATTTTACAGAGTGGAGATATGTTTTTTTTGTGTGTGTGAGGAAGAGGAGTTCGTGGCGTTCCTTCTATTTGTACAAGCGAGTTGACCAGTCGTGTTGCGCGACTGTGTCGTGAAGCAGCGCCAAGCGTACGCGCAGCAAGTATAACTGTTGTGGAGAGGGTGTACGCAAGCGAGGACGAGTCGAGAGGAGGGTAAAAGGACGATGAGAAGAAAAGGGATAGGTGTGTTGGGAAGAATGGTGGCCGGTGACGTGAGTAGTGGGCTAATCAAGCGTGTGTTCAGCTCTCTCTATTTGAGCAGGTGCTGTCTGTTTGCTGGATGGTTCTTTTGTTGTTGTTTTGGGGGCTTTATCGACTATCTGTTGAGTTGTGTTGTTTTGCGTGTGATTCGATTGAGAGTCAGAATCTTCTGTTGCTTACGACGACGATGAGGGCGGGGTGCGTCGGCAGCCCACAGCGAGCCGCCCATAGTACGCCATCATGCCATCCACACTCGCACGCGCGCCAGTCGCAGCCCCTGCCCCGCCTGCCCTCGCTCCGACCACACGCGACGCCAACGGCGTTTCGGATGGCCCATCCGATCTCTGACGCCACACGCGTGCAGCGTGGTGGAACTGGGCGTGATCCTCCTCGAACCTTGGCGGTGGCGTCCCGGCCAGCGCGTACGTCGGTGATGCCGCTCGCGCAGGCCCTGGCAGCGGTTGCGACACCGCCTGGCGTGCGCCGAGAGGCCGTCGCGTCTCCACGCCCCTGTGAGGCGTTGGTGCGGCGCGCACTGGCTGTGTGGAGCGTCCAGCCGCGAGAAGCCGCTGGAGCTTGTCGACGTCGGACTCCAGCGTGCCCGAGAGCCGCGGTGTCCATCGCACCGGTGAGCGGCGCCAGCGTGGAGAGGACCGTGGTCGACTCGCGTCGTCAGCATCCTCGCCTTCACGTGGAGCACGCGCGGTGCGGCCGTCCTCATGCCCCTCCTCCTCCTCCTCGTTCGCCACCTGCTCAGGGGCGTCGAGTACCACGCTGTGCTCACGCCGCGATGGCGAGGTGGCGCGGTTCACGGACATGCGTGGCGCCACGGTGCGCCGCTGGGGAGAGGACGCACGCACAGAGCCACCCGCACTGCCGTCACGCGTCTGTCGGTATCGCCAGTAGTTGGCGCTAGCGCTCGTCTTGGAGGCTCCAGTGAAAAGCGCTTGGGCTGGTGGAGGAGTGGGTGTTCTCGTTGGGGCAGTCGAGGTGAGCGGTGGTGGACGCGAATAGTGAGGAGAGCCCACGCTACCCTCTTGAGATCGTTGGCGCATCATTGTCGGGGCGGCACGTCCGATACTAGCCGTAACAGCGCGTGGCGAGTACGAAGAAGAAGAACAATAGGGCGTTACCGTGGTAGTTCCCGTTGTCTTCTTGGTTGCCTCCTCCATCTCTTCATTCTGTGCGGGTGGCTGGTCGGTTGCGTCGTGCACGCCACTGAGTCGTCCACGTTTCTTATCTAAAGCGTCTGGCGAAACGCTGCCACTCGTGCTGTGGCGCCCCCGCTTCTTTGTGGCAATAACACCAGCAGCACCTGCACCACCAGCAGCAGCAGCAGCGATGTCAGCTGGGCGAGATGCGTCCACATCCTCAGCCGCGATCTGCGCAGGTGGGGGCGGGGTGCGTGCTGCTGGGGACTTGCGCACCTGAGGCGGCGCACTACGGAGCTGATGCAGCGCGTCGTGCAGAGCCTGCATCTCACCATCGACACTGCGCAGATCAGGCGAGAGGCCACCGTGGATGCTTGTTTCACCAATGTCGCGCCACGGTGAGGATTGCGAGGCCGGATTGCTCCCGGCAGATGATGGTGGACGCGTGGAGCTCGGTGTGTGCTCGTCGCCGTCTGAGTTGGAGCGGGTTGCCATGGGTTCGTTGCTTCTCGGTACGCCTGTTGATTCGCTGGCGCGTGTATTGGGGACAACAAGGACAGAGAGAATAAACGGCAAGTGTGCGATGTATAAAAAGGGAAAATCTATGGTTCTGTGTCTGTGGTGATGAGGGGCCAAGTGAAAGCAGGCAGGCACACTGTGCTGTGTGGGTGGGGTCTCTATTTGTTGAGCTTGAGTGAGTGAGAGCCGTGAGCACGGGAGAAGGAGAAGGAAGTATGTTCGGTTCAGCGAGAAACAAGCAACGAGACGACGTTTAAACCTGTGTGTGGAACGGTGGCTGCTTCGGCGCATCTGTGAGCGCGTGTGTCGTACCCCCGTCTGCGCAGATGGACGAGTAAAGCATTCTGACTGCGAGAAGATGTCCCACGGTGAGGGGGGGAGGCGAGCATAAAGGAAAAAGAAAGGGCGTTGCACTGGAGCTGGTCATTTTCCACAGTGAGCCAACCCTGTAGTAGCTGGCACTACGGCTGTTTTGCGGCATGCCGTTGTGTTTATGGTTGCCCAGTTGTTGGTGTTGTTGTTGCTGTTTTTCTCTCCACAAGTTTCGTATCCAAGTGTCTTAATTAGGGTGGGATTAAGTTACGAGAAGAGGGGGAAGCTTGTGTGCTGAAAGAAAAAAACGAAAAGGAGAAGTGGATGTTTAAAAAGGGATTGCAGACAGTCAGCCACCTTATGGAGGCTATCCGCTCAATTTCAAGAAAGACAAGAGAAAGTGGAATGGTTGTTCTACGTTCTTTTGTTCTTGTTGATGTTGATCCCGTGGAGTGGATTCATTAGGACACAAGGATCACTAGTGCGCGCTTTGCCGTGTGTGCTTTTGGGAGAGAGGAAAAGAAAGTGGAGAAACGAAAGGAAGAAAACAAAGAAGAACACCGAACCTCGAGCTCCTCGCCTGGAGAGCGATGGAGAGGGGGGAAGGTGAGGTGTTTACTTCTTGTTCTTGCGCTCCACGGCGCGGGCAGCGCGCTCCTTGCGCAGGCGCTCCTCGCGGCG